>LOND01028907.1:0-41908 GCA_014220965.1 Paragonimus kellicotti
AGACGAAACGATAGAAGGACGGAGCGACAAGCGAGCACGCAGCGGGGTCGTACGTTCGAGTGCGCGGGGTACTTGTCGGTATCCATACTCGTTCAAACAAATGTTTAAGCACATACAAAAGTTGGAAAACCGAAAGAGTACAAATAGCAGTCGTAACTCTAACATAGTAATAAACAAATGGGGTCGCTACAGAGCTCCCCCCTAGAAGGCAACCAGTGTTGACTTTGACAATGTAGGAGTGTTTCAGTTAGCCGGAACCGTTGACACGAGCATGAATGGTCCAATTTACTCCTGCCACACAGCTCGCGTCTACGGCCGGTCGAAGGAAGGAAAACAATTGGAAACGGATGAGGGAGCACGGTTCGGGGGGGGTAATAATCATAGGCAGGTCGGGGATTGGGTACAAGCCAGTTGTAATCGACCTTGCAGGATCACAGCCGTGTTTGCGTTCATCGTGGGCGGTCCTTGCATAATTTTGAATTTTCTAGGTTTCTCTCGTGGTGCGCGGCCTCAGCGTCCGAGGCAGATGATGAAGAGTTTACTTTCAGTATCTAGAATGGACAGTGTTCATTAATGTAAAACGATAACCTCACCGGGTTTCTGCCTCCATTGTGTCCAAAAGAGTAAGGTTTTCTTGAACAATAAAAACATCTTGTTGACCGAGTTCTTGTTCATTGTTCGCTGTTACGTTGGCCTCGCGGGTCGACAATATACTCCTTGTCTACTCGTTGCGTTATTCTCAACCGATCGTCTTCGGTTCGCTCGACCCTACAATATGGGTTTTCTTCTCGTGATAGCCAATTAGTTGGTTAATCAGCATTGGCCGGCTGGACACAAAGACCTCACTCACACACCTACTGGTCTTATTCCTTCGGGTTTACACCGGATACGTGATCTGTGAGTTAAACCGCAAGTGGCGCAGTGCAAGCCACTTACGGTGATGGTCAAGCGAGAGCATTCTTTGGTTCCGGTCACTGTGGCAAGTTAATGTATTTCGGATGCCGCTAATCAACACTATCACTGCATATCTTTCATACCCGTCTCAATATCTATGAGCAATCTACATAAAAGCTTGCTTCTCATCAAAAGGATACCCATTTCAAACTATTGATCTGAAGTTTACGACAAACCCACATCAAATTTTGGCAGCATTCTTATTCAAGTCAAAGCAATGGAGATCCCGGTTATCGTCTCCTGCCATATTAAAACTTTGCCGAAGTTATGATAATAATAACAATGTATATTTCTCAACGCATTTGTGAGAGACACGCTCGGATGTGCGCGATCATGACAGATAATTACAGGCGGTACAAAGCAACAAATGGTTACATAGACTACCAGACAAAATTAATGATTAAAAATTAGACAAACATTGTGAGTCACATATTCCTCACGGCTTACATTGTGGCGTGGATCTGAAATAACAGCTGAGGAATTCCTAAAAGTGAATAAAAACTTCGAATAGGTCAGCAAAGGATTCCGGTGCGGTACCATACAATGTGGTAGATGTGTTTATACTAACGCCGTAGCTTTGAAGCCGTTGAAGATCTTCGCGAACATGCACTCGGTGGTCTGCCATCGATCCACTGGCAAATGAAAAATCCAGTTTGGTATTCGTGAAATCTACTCCGCATAGAACTTCCTCAGTGTGACGCTGAAACGTCTGTGCCGCGTCACGCAGCCGGAATGGCATACGGAGAAACTCACACAGTCCGAATAGCTCGGTTATAGCTGTTTTGAAAATATCTCCCGATGCAACTGAGATGTTGTGCTACGCCCAGAGAACGTCCAATTCAGAAATCGCGTTCTTACCGGATAGTCCCAATGCGGAGTCCTAAATGTGTGTTACTGGATGATTATCCAAAGTCGTCACACTGTCCAAAACGCGGCAGTCGCCACATGTTCCTCAATCCCCGGAAGACATTTTGGGTACCATGTGTAACGGGGATGAACAAATGCTGCTTGAGGGCCGGAGGGTGCCTAGTCAAAACGTGTTCAAACTCAAACAGCGCGATCTGAATTTTTGCGTCACCAAGCCGGCGTGGTCGCGCGCGTACGAGTGAACCTTTTGTGGAAATGTGATGTTATGTGGTGTGCGTTACTGTCTTGGAAATATCTGGCGGTTGTAAAAATTGAGAATACTTTTTCACAAGTGGACGAAATTTGTTGGAGATTCCCGGAGCGGTGAAACATATACCAAACAGGTTGGCTTTGGCGTAGATTACGTGAACGGAGAGGAATGTAAGGTCATCAACCAGTCTGCACCTTTTGCCGTCAACCAGGAGTCCAAATTGATCCAAGAAATCCGCCCCGATGATGATAGTTTCAACATCGACCAAGGTAGACAAATACCTGGACTGTCGCCTGAGGTCAAGGTTACGAATGCACAACTTTTCATCGTAAGTGTTAATACGGCTGTGGTTAGCAGCGATAAGTGCATAGTTCACTGGTTCGGCGGAATGACCTGGTGGAAGAGAGATGACACTAACTTCAGCACCGGCGTTGAAAAGAAATTTGGTGCAGAAATGTCCGTCCCTCACTTGAGATAGGCGACTTGGTGGCGGTTTGCCAGTCAGCGCTCGCTGTCGTGGGCAATCCCTGGAATTTGACTGTGGCGGGGAACGAGAGACGAAGGTGCATGGCTCCTTGCACTCCATTGCTTGGTTGTCATACTTGTGGTAATATAAGCACCATCTAGCACGCATTCAAGACCTTGATCTGAAAGATCATCTGCCATGTGCTTTCACTATATTGATTTGTTCCGTTAGCGTTAGTGTCCTTTGTGTGACTTGGAATTGCCCCACGAGGTTTGGAAACGACATATACTAGCTTAGTAGCGTAGCTTTCTATGATTCTGTTTTCCGTCGGCGCTAGCTTTTCGAGGGTACTTCCCTCTACCGAAGCCGTCTGGAGTTAATAAATATTCGATAAGTGTTTATCCAACCAGAGCTGTCTTAAAATATCATCCTCCAGCTTACGGCCATTCAGGATGCTACGCATGTATCGTGAAAGTTGTGAGGGCGTTCTGTTTTCTAGCTCTTCGGTGGTAGATAAATACCTGGGCATTTCTGTCTGACTGTCCCGTACTCTGAATAATTGACGCTTGCAGGATGCCCTATGGGTTTTCCGAAGAGATGTGGTCCAAAAAACCTCACACTTCTGTTGCTAAGTAGAAGACCGCCAGCCGATATACCCCGTGACAAATACTGTCTCGAATTAATGAAACCACATCATGGGATCTCGTGGGGGATATTCCTGCAATCATGGTGATATGGTAGTCTCGATTTTATTGGTCAAGTGTAATGGGATAAAAGATGAACTATAGACGGGAAAATGTTTGAAAAGTGCCATGAGGAAATAATCGTCAGGCTCACCAGTTACACACTGAATATCCAATATAACATAACTGGGGGAGTCTTGAGGTGAGTAAAAATGTCGAATAGATAAGCAGATGACATTGATGCAGCACGAACTACTGTGACTTGCTGATTGCTACATCAACTGCATTAATAGGACAGAGTATGTAAGATAATCAGCGTCCACGGTGACAGTGAGAGGAACGAAGTGCCGGTGGAGGCAAGGTTATATTCGTCCCGGAACACAAAAGTGAGTGTGCGCGTTACACTCACATTCATAGCTAGTTCACTCAACCAAAGATAAAACAGCCAGTGACTAAAGTAAGGTTTAATTTCAAACGCCTGACAGGTATGTTATCGAAACGATACCGTAAGTACAAATTACGGAAATAGTCTAGCCATCTAAAATATGTACACACACGTAAGCATTTAAAATATATACAACGACCACCATAAGCGGCGTTCGCCCGTGAAAAATTACTGGTTCCGTTGACTTTAATCATTTCACAGTGTGCAAAAAGTTTTGGGAAGTAATCAAAACTGATACAACCCACTCACTCTATTTGACCCTCTCTAAATGTGTTTCTACATCTTCCACTATAACCGGTACAAAAATTGATTTGCACATACCCAGTCTCACATTTTTTTCAATATTCTTTATTCAGTAGGACTTCTACATAAACCCAACCTACTTATTTTTGACATAACTCCCAAACAAAATTACTGTCTTTTCATAATTGATACCGACCACCATTGTTTCCTTTTTCGTGAGTTTCATGCATATAAATATCAGACCGAGACTCAGACAAACTAAGCTAACTGTCAAACGTTTACTAGAGAGGTGAGAATTTAAAAGCTGAAACTTCGTCCCTAGGGATGCGTAAGCATATTACTGGCTCCACTTGACGGAGCACACAAAAATGTGGTGTGTAAAATGCAGTCGGCCATCAGCACGTGATCAGCTGACAGTTAGAGCCAGACTCACCAACACAGGCTGGTGGATTACGTAAATCAACCTCTAGGAGGACCTCTCTTTAACCACAGAGTGAATATCACGAGGACGAACTAGAAGTCCACGGTTAGGAAAACGACAAACCATGTAGCTTTAACATAGTTAGAGAAGAGTATTTGACCGTAAGTGGAACTAACAGCGGTAAGTGTCTAGGTAGAATGGGTGACCGAAAATGCAGTTAACCCATTGGAATGCAACATCGCATAGACAAATTCGTGTTCTCGGGCAAGCAGTCTTGCTGGTATCAGACTATCGACTCTGCTACAATCACGGTTAACATCAACCAAGTAAGCAACTGAATAAAATATTGTTTAGGAAAGTATACAGTGCGTTGTGTGAAGCAGTACACACCTGAATGGAATAATGTCGCAAGTGCACGGACGGCCGAATATACTTGCGAAACACGCACGCGGGAAAGTAAGAGTGGTTGTTGGGATTTTCGGAAAATTTAAACACTTACAGGTCATTCCAATTGAGCCTGTTGCTGGAACTGTAACTCAGCTCTTTGTAACTGAGTTAACACCAAACACAAATTGTCATAGAAGGAAATGACGGAAAGCGCATTTTTATTGTGGTCGAATCCCCATTGTTACAGAAGGCCGACGTACATTCATCCAATCATCTGCTACACTTATTCACCCGACTAGCCCTGGGCTATCCGACCCTATGTGATCAATAGAATTCTGCTTACTGATTGGTTGATTGCCAGTTCGGTCGCATTTATGGTTAATATGTGTTGTAACTAGAGCTACGGCCTACTAGCACGTAAACGGAATAACGGTCAATGAAACGGCGGATAACAGCACGACGGATAACGGTAATGAACGACGGAGTACGGAGAATACGCGCTCAGTTAGTCCCTTTCCAGCCAACCCGTACACCAGAGGCTGCTGTATGAACACAATGAAAAGACTGGACCTTCAAACAGAGCTTCTTTATGTCGCTCAGCCCGAAGACAACATGGTCACAAACCCGTTCGTATTTATAGGGTTTGCGACTAGCAACAAAGCAAGGTCAAAAGGAATGGACCAGACAAAAGTCTAGACAGTACAGTCCAGTCGGGATAACAACAGTTGTCACGAGGGCTGAGGTCGGTCGTGAAGACCGGAGCAGTGCACGACCATGGCAAAGGTGAAGGTCACTCACAAGTGTACTTTGTTAGTCTTCTTGTCACACAATATTTTCGGGGAACTGGCGACTTCCACTGACGCTATGACATTCGTTTTGGTCCCATACGGAATGGTCGTTCGTATGTATCATGCAATTTTTCAATTGATGATCTGCTTTTAACTTCTTATGACTCGAAATTAGGAATAATTGCTACATCAAGGCTTGGAACTGGAGCAAATATTCTACACAAACTTGTAAATGGTTCATAAAAACCGGTCTCATGTTTTGTGCACACTAAAATCACCTGAAATGAACTGCAACCAAATAGAAAAAGAATGGTTTGCACCTACATTTGCAGTTAAAAATTCCACAGAACATGCGCTGAGGGGAAGTTGCGTTAAATACTTTCGAGGACAACAGGTTATTCGATTGACACCACCAATTAATTACAGTGTGTACCGTCAGGCGAACCGAGACAACTGGTCAAAAACGATGCGAAATAGGTAAGGGATATATTCCAAATATACGGAATTAACGAGCTAACGATAAAAAGAAACAGTAATATAGCGGAAAGGGAAACAAGTGCGCGGTGCCAGTAGTACGTTCGACTATGTGGAGCAATTGCAGAATCGAGCGAATCAAAGCCGGCCGGTTATGAATAACGCAACGAGTAAACAAGGAGTATATTGTCGACCCGCGAGGTCAACGTGAGAGCGAACGAATAACAAGACGAAACGGTAACAGAGCGGAACGACAAGCGAGCACGCAGCGGGGTCGTACGTTCGAGTGCGCGGGGTACTTGTCGGTATCCATACTCGTTCAAACAAATGTTTAAGCACATACAAGTTGGAAACCAAAAGAGTACAAATGGCAATCGTAGCTCTAACATAGTTAGCGATAAACAAATAGCATTTCCACAACATCCCCTCTCGTTCAAACGCACGCAAATGTTCGTAACAAACTGGATGTTCATGATGAACGACACAAACAGTGAAATGATGAATAAATAGGGCCGCTACAAACGGCAGACTACGGTGCTATTCTGATGCAGTTTTGAAATCCAGCTCAAGGGAAAATCGAGCTTTGAGCAAGCAAATGTACTCTCGTCTCATAGCATAACACTCACAAAGCCTGATGTGGACTCAAGCATTTTATCAACATAATTGGATGATGACGTTTGCAGATTCACTCCGTAGCTTACCAGTAACTGTTGGAATGATGACAGAGTCAACAGAAAAGGATGCTTCATTACAGCAAGTCGTAAAATATAACCGGAATAGACGAGCAACATATTTAGTAGAAAAAAGTTTAAAACGATTTTCTCGTTGTGATTAGCAAATGTTTGATGTTAATAGAGCGTGCAGTGATTCCAGTGGTTTTAAATCGACGCGCAACAGGGCATTTTCACTCCGGCGATACTAGTTTTAGTTACATGGAATTAGTAGCTCGCAGCCGTTTATTGGTCGGGAATCGACAATCATTTCGGAAATTTGATTCGAACTTCCAAAACTTACGATGGCAGTTAAGATGCACATTAAGCCTGAACTACACATATGGACCAAGGCTTGTAAACCCCAGCCACGAGTTCACCTTGACATTGAAAGCCTGTCAAACGGAGTCTTGCCTTTATTAGCAGTGGATGCACACTCAGTGGCCAAACGTTTTCCGCATGCGAATAGCCAGCGATAACCCCCTATCATCTTCAAAAATTACTCTTTCAATTTGGTGTTCCGGAGATTTTATTGACAGATAATGAACCACGGTTCACTTCAGTGTAATTTTGAGGGTTGCGTATCAGCAGTGACGCTTGTCACGTATTCATGCCTAACTGTCACCACAGTTTGACAGTCATGTAGAGAAACCTGCAGGCATGCTTATGGTCTTACAGGAAATGAAAGAATCTATAATGTAGGGAACGACTGATGCCCTACTGAAGACCTGCCGCTCAACAACCAACCCAGCATAACCGGAACAGCAGTCGCCGACTGTTAAGAATTTCACTTCACGCCATACAGCCAAAGATCCTTCCGATGGAGAAAAATAAGCGGTTGGGATGACAGTTAAACAGGCATTGTGGTGCGTGCCCCAGATATTTCTTACTTGGAGAGGCAGCCTATGTGCAGGATAGAGGTCAGGTTTGAGAGGCTTGGCTATCTAGCATAATTATCATTCGCAAGTGTACTGTAGATTTCGAAACTTCAACTGGACGCTTAATGCTAATCACTTGAGACAGTGGGCTAATGACAGCCAGGGCTGCCACCGGTCCAACAGTCAAATACCGACTGACATATTGGCGGACACACTTTCGGTAACGCCTAACATCCCACACCACCTTGGACATTTGTGATGCTCGCAGAACCAATCGTGGTCGTCAACCAATCAGTCGTTTAAACGTTAACCCCAGAAGGCAATCCTCTGATCAGATTAACTTATCTTTATCAAAAAAGCTGCGTCCGAGTTCCTACTGTTGCAGATGGTCGATGCACTTTTATCCATTTACCCGTTTACGTTTATTCGTCCTACTAGCCCCTAATTGTCTGACCTTATTGGGTCGATTGGTTTCTGCCAGACCACTCACAGTCGCGGTTACCACGGCACATTCGCTGTCACCTTGAGCTTAGCGGCATAAACTAACACATGTTGTCACGCCGCGTGGTATTGTTCGGCAAGGTTACAGCATCTTTTTCTCATGATCGAGCATTTGTCAAACACGTAACTTAACCTGCTATGCCCGAGGATGGCTTTGTGGCTTCACGACTAAGCCATAAGCACAGATATGCAGAATTACGAGCCAACTGGACGGCAAGTATTGACTCAACTTTTTCACGAACGAGCTGGCACGGACGTCGTTGTCCAAAGTAGTGTGCTGACGGTAGATCTGTTACACTGTGGTCTTATTACGCAACGGTCATTGCTAAATGTGTTGAAATCGATGTATGCACGTTTTCCTATTTCATAAGCACATCACTTCAGTGTGACCTCACGAAATATATGGCAGGATACCAATGAACACACTATGGAAATACCAAAAAATATGGAAGGAAACACTCACACGACGATGGATGAGAGAGTGGTTCTTAATTATTTTCACAAAGCTTTACAACTCTGTAGATCGCCTGAGGCAAGGACCAAGGTGCGCAACGGCAGGATTTAGTTGTGTTAAACCGAGACTCAATGAATTACAATCTCACTAACAAGTGTGTACAGTCTACATGAATTTCTTTTCTTATTGAGGCCGGGTTTCAGAACACGAATGACGATGGTCTCAAATGCGCATAGTAGACAGCAATACACTTGAGAACGCACACGGTATGCGGTAGGGCACTAAACGTTTTGAATGGCCACAACCTGGTAACATGGGCTGATTAGGTGTCGAAATGGACCCCTGGGCGCTCAGATTAATTTTAACGTTATGATTCATCATCTACTTTAGTATGAATTCCTGTTAAGTGTCGCTTTGTACGAAGTGCTGAATACCATAACGATCTTTGTAGACCACCTCTTGCTTTTATATTTACTGTCAAGTGAGCGATCATTTGTAATACTGCAAAGCGGTAAAAAAAACATGAAAAAACACCAGCGCGGAAATCCATTGTACCAATAGCAAGGCGATATTGGATGAAACCTCAAAGGGAACAAACTGCAGCGAAAGAAAATATGTACACGAGATGGAACATTATTCACGCCCACAAGAACAAGCGTTTGCAAAAATATTCAGGGAGTTCCGCAGCACTGCCAGCGGCACAGAGGCGCGAGCGATAATCCGTACAAAACGATCCCGTTCGGCTAAAGTCGCGTGTGACACGCTCTGTAGAACAGAGTTGTGAATTGATCGATGATGCGAACTACTAGATAAAAGGCTAGTCCATGTTGTTAGACCATCGGCCAATCCAAGCAACGAACGTAATAATGAAAACTGTTTGTCAGGTTCAATCGTGCTGAGGGAAGAATATAGATCGGCATACTTGTTGACCAGCCGTCTTGGTAACGCACCCTTGGATAGGATCAGGAGAAGGCAGGCGTGCAGCTGGAAAAGGAGGTCGCCAGTGAACAGTGTACTCAACAGTGCTTTGTGTCCATTTTGATTTAGACACAAAACCAGACGCTGGGTCAACTGAATACAACACTCCACAGTAGACCATTCCGGCAAACATAGACCCGCAAGACTTACTGTGAAACAGAGGTTCCAGCACGGATTGGACTGACATCCAATTAAGTAGTCGAAAATACAGAACAGATCTTGTGTGCATGAACAGCCGGGAATTTCGAGCTGAAAACAACAGGAGAAAGATGAAGTAAACAAACGTCACACTTGATCAACAATCTCGAAGTGGAAAATAGGCTGACACTAACAACACTAAATATATCAAATCCAAGAAATGACATTACGGCCCAATGTGTTAGGACTAATTCTCGGGGAAAGATTAGACAGAGCGCCATTCTCTAGACACGTTAGTGGGATGGAAAACGTTCGCATGAAAGACTATCACTAACCTGGTTAATTTTGTGATCCAAAACATGTCGCAAAAACTTTGCAGCAGTTTCAATTTGGTTTGTGATACTTTGTGCCGTTATGGCCATCAGAATGGGCGAAATAGGATGATCCAGGACAGATTTTGAGTCACCGCAATCTGACAGAATAGCGGCTTCTGGACATTCGAGTGAGAGACTTGCTGACTGAATCACAACAGCGTCGATTCGTCGCAAGACAACACCGAGTAACTGGATACCATCTTTGAACTGAGCTGATTGAAAATCCACACTGGTGGGATATTCACAATCACTGTCCATCAACAGCGCTTCCACAATGATCCAGGATGCTTCCAAAAGTGACGAATACAATTCAGGAGTTTGAGAAAAAAGGTTGATAAACAACTGAACTGATTGGGACAGAAACGAGGTTTTGCGTTCCCGAAAGATAGCTGTTGACTCACAAGAACTTTGCGGTGCGAGACATATTGGTAACGCGCACTGAAGGATCTGAGCAAACTATAAAATTACAACAAAGCTTATCAGTACACCAGTGAGTGCCACAAAAGCGAAATCTAGGAGGAAATAAAATGGATTCATAAGGAAAAACAACCACTGGTTGACGCTGAGATTTCAGAAGGATAATTCTAAAAACCAACGCCAGAAATAAGAGGATGAATAGAACTATTTCAAAAAGGCGGGGCCAAAACAGACAGCTATTATTATACTGTTTGTTCACAATCAATTCGGTTTGACGTCGGCGTCCAAAAGATAGCTTTCACGTGGATTTTATTGACCGCCTCGAGAATGCTCATAACCACGTACACAGCCTGAGAGAACGTACGAACCAGAGCAGCGGCAGGAAAAGACTGATGTGGGATCATGATTTTACTGAACTGAGTATGTAATGGTTGTATCGAGAGAGTAACCTAAGTCGGTCAGGCCGATAATCAGGGATAGAACAAACCATAGTCACTTCTCTTGGTTTTTACGAGTGGAATATGACTGGTTGCCCAGTCCTGGATAACGGTTACAGTCTCAGTTACTCGTGACCAACTGTAACGCACAGTACAACGCCTCAGAAAAAGTTTGCTTTTGGAACACTCATCGTTTTCTCAAATTAACTCTAGGCAATCCGATAACATCCTAGCTCACACGCAAGCATGCTGCATCAGGAATGGACAATAAGAACACCGCGAATCAACACGATCAAATGAAGTGATATGAGATAGCAAGATGGTCAGGCAAACAGTTCCCGAGTTCAAAAATACTTGACAAAACGAGTGCAACAATAATTAGCGCCCATATGATAATCGCGTAGATTGCAAATAACTTACTGCTAGGACCAGTCATCAATGACGCCGCTGAGACTGAAAAAGTATTTGAAGTTGCATTTTGAATACAAGTGCTATTTTAATCCACTGCTATTATTAGTCTAATTTTTCGTATTGGAGTTTGTAGACACAAGTTCGGTGGGATCATCAGGAATAAATACCACAGATTTAGATAAATCTGAGAGGAAACGAACGTAACAGTAATCACCTGTCTTATAAATTCGCAGTCCAGCCTACGAGACAATTGATCAGCGGTGAACGATAAACCGATTGTGAGGCCTGATAAAACGTTCAGCGCATAATCGCGCGCTTGTGCAATGTTCTCGATGGAGTCAGCATCACATTGTTTGAGCTTGGTCAGCGATTGGGAGAGACCACGGAAGAACTCCAAGAACGGCCTAAGCTAGAACGAAAAAAGCAACGAACTGAACTGATCAATTGTTCAACGACACAACATTATGCATAGTGTAAGACTGGCACTGGGGGCAATTTCACGGGAAGCTGTGATTTATACAAACTATTTGACACCTGTTTAGTTTACATCATGCTCGCCTGATGCGAGACGGTCGCTCTGAAATTCTCGTCTACTCCTAAAGCGCATTTAGGAATAGAGTAAAGGTTGAATTGTCAACACGGAAGGTTCAAAGCTAAATTATCACTCACTATTAGTTAGTGAAAATGATAAGCGGTCCAGGAGTTTGACGGGGTTAAAACGAAGATCACCCACAACTACGAACATTGCTCATAAAAGGGTTAACTTGACGGCTTATGAGTCCTCATTCATAGGGTAGGACACAGTTGGCAACTGAGAAACGCCAGTCACAGGAATGAACCTGAAGCGGTTGATTTACAAATGAGTGTCACACCGAGTAATATAAACAGAGCTCGAGGGCTACATCCGGCTACTTAGGTGAACAACGGTAGACGAAATAGGTCTCAATTCTGATCACAGTGGCCGGGCTAACAAAGTGCCTGCGATAAAAGAAAACACAGCGGCCATCACAACAAATAAATCGAAATACTAGGGCTCTAGCCATAAGTTGTTGCAACCATGTGACAAAATGATTTCAAGAAATCTAAAACACTCAGTTGCACTGAGGTTGTCCAACCCAAAGCGGTGGTGAATCCATCTCACGGACTACTTGAACGATCGGTCAGCACAACCACTGAATGCTGATGAAAAACAAAGCGAAAAGAGAAAATAAGTACATAAAGTTACCAGCCGCTGCACGTCCGTATCCACGACCTCTGTATTGCAACGTCGAGACTCGGATACATCTGGTAAGACATTGGAAAAAAAAGTTTTACATGTTCAATATGAACAGGTAAGAAAGCCGGAGAATAACATTATAACGTGATATTCGCAAGTTATAAGTACAAGCTATGTATGGCTATTGACTGGACCGCCAAAGATGAAATTTCACCAGAGCAAAAGGAATACATGTTGCAATACATCAACATTTCGCTTAGTTATCGCACCATGTCCTCTCTTTGCACTGATGAAGTGGTTAAAGGATAACCAGTGTTTCATAGAAGGAATTGTTCACACTTCCTGACGTTGTTGACTCGAAATGACTTAGAGCAGCGGTCCGAAAAAGAAAACCAAGTGGGGGAAAAGTAATGCGTTCAAGGCCGAAATTCACTGGAAGCCCTGCAGCTAGTGCCATTCACCAGGTATGTGTACCCAGAGAACCTGAAGCACACATCTAACTATGGTGTGTCCTGTAGTGATCATACTAACAGTTCACTAAGTGCACTCACTTCAAAACCTCTAGATTCACCTACAATGATAGGACCACGTGAATAATGAAGCGATTACAGGGCCCAATAACAATGCGACATCCAACAGCAACCAAACAGGGTTGGCCATAAGCAAAAGGCCAATCAGGAGGCGACAAAGTAAGGGAGGACAAAACGGTATGCAAGCGGCTTCTCATAAGTCGCAAAAACATGGTTAATTGTGGGATTTTGGTCTTAACACTATAGGAACGACAGATGCAGATGATAGTAGCTAACAGATCATCCGTCATATTTAAGCTACCCTATTTTATAATACATTAAATCCGTTTAAGATCGTGAGGCAGACTGAGTTGTCTCATGAGATCACAAATCGCATAGCAAAGGTTCGGATGGCGTTTGCCAACTTACGCCATCTGTGGCGTCGACATGATGTCAGTTTTTCTATGAAAGGCCGAGTGTATAATGCCACTGTAAGGACAGCACTGCCGTGAGGCTCCGAAACCTGATCGATTCATACAGTGTCCGTTTTCGAACATCCGTGTGTTCGAAGGATTACCGACGTTTGGTGGGAACACCGTGTCAGCAATGACGAAGTTCGCCGACGTGTCTTCGGAACGGATAAACTCTGTCGATCCTTAAGCATTTTGATCTCGTCTCACAGGCTTCGTTGGCTTGGCCACATCTTACGAATGCCAACTCACCGCCTGCCACATCGTGCCTTGTTTGCGAGTGGTGGGTTAGGCTGGAAGCGGCAGTCCGGTGGTCAGCGCATGACTTAGGTTCGGGGTATGAAGGCACTCACTGTGAAGCCTGCTTCAATATGGCGCATTCGGCATCCTGGCTGAGGGGCCGAAGTACACTGACTACCTTTGGTTGGAGACACTGTCTGCTATAGCGAAGAACAGGAGTCAGTGGTGCTCACGTTGCCAGTCTCTGTGTGCCTGGCTATAACTTTCTCTTTATTTCTCCACATTTGTTTCCCCCTTCACTCCATACGTCATCTTTTTTCTCATATTGTGGCACGTTTGCCACTCGTTGTGGTTTTTTACGTTTCAAATGATATACTCAGTTACTGCCAATTTCTTGCGAGCACCTTGACATTTGCACTGATCTGCGGACTTCAAAAGGACTGAGATAACCCGAAAATAGGTTAACTACACAGCAAAAACCTTAGAGGTATACAAAACAGCCAGTTTCTATAATCCTGTTGGATCAAAGAATGGGTAGACGTAGACTACATGATTTTCCCCGAAACAGTTTGCCCGAATTTTCAGCACATACAATAATGTGATCAGTTTTAAACATAAGAAGAATGAGGCATGGGAGAGAAGTCAGATCAAGCGAATGAACGGACGAGCCGTGAAGTGATCCAGCATGTGAAAACTTGAAAACCTTTCGTCATCTGACAAAGCTTTTCTCAACTGATTTGAAACGGAAATGGTGTAAAGAACACGCTTCACAGGAAACAGACACCAAATGACGTGCTGAGGTGTTTGATATGCGGTATGTAAAACGGCCATTAATGAGAATGGGGTTGTATGGCGATCGAGATCACAACGTGAAGCCAAATATGAATGAAACTGGGTACGTTACTGTACGTGTAGATAAGGTTTGAGAACTTCCACGAACAAGGTAATTGATGGAAATATAGTTAGTCGTCCTCCCACGACGTCACTGTGATTCGCTCAACAGATTATCCAATATTACTGACAGTTCTGAACCGTTTGATTGGTTCACTGCTTGTGGCGCGCTTGCGATCATCAGAACTTCTGTCAGTAGACACTCGTCTACAAGTGTCATTCAACGTTCGTTATAAAACCTGTAACCCTTTTGGTTTTAATTCGATGTGGTTTTACCAACGACTTATCGAATAACCTACTGAGCTCCAAGTGCAAAAATGTGGTAGAGTTTCTTTGGGAAATCGTGGAATCGTTCGTCCATTGTGTTACCATCGCTCCCACTGTCGACATGAGAAGTACTCTGACAATAACATACTCGGTTACAACAGACTTCCGGTTATATCGAATTAGGTGTTTTGTACCAATCAAAAGGCTTAATCTAATTAAACCTTTTGATTGGTACAAAACACATACTTCGTCTGAAATTTTTTTTGGATACAACGAAATCAGATAAAGAAAAATCAGGGTCACAACATACGGACACTTGATTAGTGGGAACACGAGTGTGTACATATTGGGTGATGCATAATACTCAATAATTAGGGTTCCATTTACAGAGTATAACGATAGAAAGAAAACATCCGTCTGAACACGAAGCTTCAAATATCAAAGAAACGTTGAGGTATCGACGTAGCACCAACGTCTACAATCAGCAATAAACCCAGTGTTGAAAAATTCTGAAAAACACTACACGCAGGAAGTGAAAAATGTGCATATTAGTTCGGTCATTTAGATGTTGACAATGTGCTTCCTCAGTGGCATAAGTGGGATTGCAGTGCGTCGCTTCATATCAATGGGATACTGTCGTCTGTATAGCCTAAAACCTTGACTGTTGTTTACGATAATGATGAATTCGGAAGCTGTAGTTGTATTGAGTGAAGGCATAATATCAATCTTCGTTCAATTCGTCGTACAGCAGTCGGTGTAAGTCAAGAAGTGTTATCTAACTGAAACAGTGACACCAAAGCACAACCTCTTTATCCTTGCGACAGCGAACGGTTTAAGTGTGGATAAGAATAATCTCTTCTGGCGTATTCTATCAAGCAAGACATTTCATGACGAGTTCACTCTGTGTAAGCCGTAAAGTGAGCAAAGATAGAAATCCTTTCCAACTAGAGGAAGCCAAGATGGTTTAGATGTACCTGTTGTACTAAAAGTCTCTAACCTGATTAAAACTGACACCCAGAGGTGGAGATGTCCGTGTATATTCAGGACAAATGTCGATTCGTGCAGGTTTACTGCCGTCTGGTCAAATGTGAACATCCGTTGAAGTAAAACTGACCACACCCTTTCAAGTGTGCTGTTCTCATTAAGCGAATCGGGCGCGAAGAGATACATACCGAGAATGAACTATGAGACTAAAAAATAATTTCCAGATAATTGTCACCGTATGTCTGACTTACTCGACTGATTTGCTGCTGACATAAACAATGCTGACCCAAGCGACAAACGGTTAAATAATGCATGTTTATTGCGCCGTTCTTTCAGACGTTTTAGAGTTTGCTAATAACCATTCGGCTAGGTGCGTTTTATTCTGTTCACTCAGTTTTAATAAATTTGCCAATATTGCACTTTTTTAATCCAGTTAATCAGTCTTGTTAGTCATTTCGTCAACATCGTGGAACCCAGTTTCTTCATCAGGTACATACTGCAATCTGCGAGTTAATAAAGTTCAATGGACATTGTGAAGCTAAACAACAAAATCAACAACCACACACACACACATCCATACACATCAGTTACCAGGGCAATCTGGTACTGACGAACAAGTCTTTCTGTACGCAGAGGGGTGGCTTCCATTTGCTAATTGCTACCGCCTCCGCGAACCGGAGAAGCCTTCGATTTTTTGTTGCGTAACGTATCCGAAACGCCTTTCCCAGGCTCCACTGAGGTCGACATGCTGACAAGTGTCGAGCGATCGACGACCCCGGTTCCTTGTGACTCGTCACGTTCTGACCTGAATGCGAAATTGTGGATATCCATGACCACTTTGCGGATCCAGACTGGAATGTGTTCGTGGATCCGATTGCATTACTGTCGCCGCTCTGTTCCGTCGATGCAAGTGGCCCGGCACTCACACGAGAATTCATAGATGATGTAAGATTTGGCGTTGAGCGGTAGCGGTGTTTTCAGAGGTGGTGTTGGGATTCGGGTGGTGGTGAACAGCATGACCAGTTGGGCTGCATGGAACGTGCGTCCGATAGCCGCCGTGAGACGGGTTTTCAACGTAGCAGTAATGACAACTTGCATCTTGCAAAGCAAACGGAGGTAGACATTCAGTTTGGGAGCTGTTGAACACATCGCGGTAGCCGGCTTTTGTTTGCTGAATTTCTCAACAAATGCCGATGGATAGCCATTTTCTTTCAGCGTGGTTCTCAACAATGACAACTCTTTGGCCAATGTTTCTCTTGAACAGATTCTTCTTGCGCGATAAAACAAGGTTCTCACTAGAGGGCGCTTGTGCTGAATCGGCATAAAACTGTGAAGATTCAGACAGTACTCTCATCTAAATGTGTTTCCGGTAGACGGACAGCAGTATGGAGCCGTTATTCCGATGCTTTATGAGAATATCCAAAAACTCAAGGGTGTCAACATGTTCACGCTTAATAGCAAAGCTAATTTTGGAATTTGGCGGGTTTATTGGGTCGAGTATGCTTGTTACTATCTCATTGGTGTCGGTGAATGGCAGAATATCATCATCAAAACGCCCGTAGAAGTGGGCTTAACAGATGATAACATCTGCGTTCTGTTACAAGGAAGCTATCGGCTATAAACGAACCGAGTGAACTCTCTACGACAACACTGTCAGCGTATAGTCAGTTCACCGGAGGTAGAATTTTACGTTCGCCGTGTTTAGTAGCAGAAGGCATTCTAACTCGGACGTAGACGATCCCATGTTTAGCTAAAGGGGGTCAATATACTGACAAAGTATACCAATCGTCTGCATCAAAGGAACATTTGTTAACAAAGTAAGCTATGTCCAATACTGGCCATATGTTTGTTGCTACAGTCCAAACACTGAGTAAGGTCGATTAGCTCAAAACTATCTCTCACAGTTTTCCGAACCATTGATTGTTTTACGGACTGAATAAGTTAGTCCAGCCACTGTGCCAACTTGTGTTGTGGTGAATTAAACATAGATAATATTGGCCTGAGTGGTACACCAACCTTGTGGAGTTTGGGCAAACCATACGGCTGCGGAGTATGTAGTCCTCTAGGTGTAATTAATTTTGCCATTGATTTTCTGTCGAATTCTCGTTAGAGATGTGCTGAGATACATGATCAGACAGTGGCTGTTCACATAGTCAACTTTGATAAAAATGGTGGTGGTGTTACCGACCATGGGGTTCATGGTCCCGGTATTCACCCAGATGTTCTAATCTACATCAATATTCGATGTCCAAGGTGTCGTCTCGTCCTGTTGGTTGATCCAGTGCGTAAGACTGCTAACTGGGGTCACTCGCTGCCCTAGGGTGCGATAAGCTAGTGTGAAACGTTCAGGCCACTACAGTGTAGTAAACCGGCGCGATCTGACGCATGTCCTGAGCGCATATGGACACTTCCACTTATAAATGTTGGCTGCAACCAGGGTAGATACTATCAGTATCACTAATATACGACACTTTTTAACATTGCACGATCTGAAAATAGCTCGCCGAGTATTTTGTACACCAAAGACGATGCGTGAATAACAGCTGTGATAAAGGCATCGTTCAGAAGTTCAAAGTACATTACGCAACGCTACTGACGAAAAGGTACCTGACTGCAAATGATGCTGGCGCCGCAACCACAGTTGTGCTTAAGCAAGATATCGTCATCGTCGCGTAGAAAGATGGGCCTAAAAATGGTTGCCAAGTAACGATGTCTTGGTACGATCATTTCAGACAAAAAACTATCCTGATTGAGCCCAATGGCTAACTGCAGGATTAGAGGGAAGTAGTTCAAGGTTGCCCATCCCATCGAATGCCACAACGCTTGGAATTGTCGGCAGAATGAAGTTCGGAAAAATGTGTCCATATAAACCTTAGTATTGAAACTTATGACAAATTGTTGACAGAATTGGTGGATTTGACCTAAAAGTAAAGGAAGATCCAATTGATGACATGGACCGAAGAACTGTGACGTATCCCATAAAGAACATACTTCACATCTATATCTTCGGTGTTAGAATCGTCTCGCAGACGTCAATCAGGAACTGAGCGGACTGAAACAAGTCCAGAAGAGCATCTAACATTCATGCTTGCAACTAAAAGGTCAAACTGTGGTCACCATTTTTCAAGTAGTGCATGATTTACGTTACTTTGAAAACTGCATGTTCTTACTAACGGTGACTTTTGCACACATTCATAAAATCATGCGTTGTAATCTTAATTTATGTTTGCAGTTCAGTGGCTCATGCGCTAATAGTCACACAGAAACTCGTGACGAAGTTGGGTCATTAAGTAGTGAGTGATGAATACAAGACATTGTCAAAATACAACTCCGGAAATATGAAATTTTTCGGATAAAATGCCACTTCTCTGCCACCGGGGTTAACGGCAAATCAATATCGCACATCCACTCTTTGGGGCACGTTAAACACTTCTTGATTTTGCAATAAGTAACTACACTCAAACAAGCGGAAGACAGTCATGACGATGACCCCATCATATACGAAGCAAACATGGGCACACACGTGCATTGGTCGTTTTGCTCATAAGTTTATCGAACTAAGGTAGATAATGACACTTACGAGTCTTGAAATGAGACGCCAATCGGTCCAGTCTACAGTCCACCAGCTGACAGAACAGACCCGTCGGACAGTACGGTACAAGCATGCCCACAGTTTGCCAGGTGTAGGTTTCCAGTGTGATCGACAGAAGACTGGCATCACAGATGACTGACGTTAAAACACCGAGAATTCTATCAGCGTAATTCACAATCTGCGGAAATTCCTTCGATGAAGAGAACGGGAGAAAAAATGTCACAATTGACACCGTATCCTTTAACGTTATTATTATTAAATCACCAAATCAAGAAGGTTGGTAAGCCCAAGGATCGATGACACAAACCACTTCTTAACAACAATCACACAACTGTTCGTGCCAGATGAAAAGCAAACGAAACACTTTTTAGTTAGGCATCAAAAACGTATGGACTGGTAACTATAAACAACGGTTCACCAAGAAAGCACATGATCAAAAAAAGGTTGTGAAATTGATAAAATTTCAAACATACATGAACGAAAACCTGCAAAGCCTTGCTTGTTGAGATAGACATAATTGTTTTGGCATCACGATAGGTATTCGCATTGACTGACTTGGCCAACCAATCCATTGTAAATGAGAACATGTGACTAAGCCATAACGGAGTCGAGTTCTTCAAACTGGCAGACTGGACAGCACACAGCACGGGCACATAATGTTCAATGAAAATTGAAATCGCGTTGCAGAAAACAAATTGACAGGCAACAGTTTTCACATTCGTAGCACGAGTGGCCGGACTCCACATGACCGTGGTCAGGTCCTTGATCAGACCTATCACACCGTCTAACGCGTCGAACAGAAACTGGCAAGAAGCAGGGTTTTTGTGAGAAACTTCCTCAGACAACTGTTCACTGATGGAGACGAGTACGAAGAGCACGGATTCCAATTCCTGTGAGAGTGGTGGCGTTTAGAAGGAAAGCACGGTGAAATAAGCCCCCAATACTCTGAACAATAGAAACATTGTGAAACCCACTAAAAGGAAACAGGTGTAACTGCTGATACCAATTGAAATCAACGGAACCATAAAAAAGTGCCGAGGTACTTAAATACAACAAGGTCTACCAGAATTAAAAGGTCGTGCGTATTTAAGAAAGGCGTCCTTCTCGATTCAACTCGTTTATGAGAACCGGTAAACAATAAGGTTCAAGCCAAAACAGCTGCACACGCGACAATTCATTCAATGAGCGACATATGGAAAAATGAGTAATACTGCAGACTGATCAAACCATGAACACTTATGACTATCAGGAAGCACCAGGGTACAGTTTAATGATAAGGAAAAACGAAGACGGAGGCCACGGTTATCGAGGCATAACGAAAACTATCTATCTATTGAGCTTATCTAGTTGCTTACGACTAAACTAAGCTCAACTATAATTTATAAAACCTTCAAAAACGACAGTATCCTTCACTGCCAAGCTAAGTGCAACAGATAATTCCGGACGGAAGTGTATCGGGTTTACAGATAATTTAATTGCACGTAGTAAGGAATTGCCCTCGAAAATGTGTGAAAAATACGCCACTAGGCTGGCATGATTTTGAAGTGATAGACAAACGACGTCCCTCCCTTCAAAGCACCCCTTCGGTAAAAACGATGTGTACCAAAGGAATACCGTATATGACTGTCCTGTTTCACATTAAAACCGTCGCAACTGATAGGAAGGATCAATAAGTTACGTATGGAAAATCTCACCGATGAAAATCTTTTCATCTGAATAACTAACAGATGTGATGAGATTCCCCAGTCAGGCAATCAACACGGAGTAAACAGGAATTACCGCTAGTATCAGTCTAATCTGCAAAGCTATACAAGCAGCGCAAGACGTCCTCAAGAGGCTAGTAATATTTGCTCGTCACTTACAGTTGCGCTTTGTTATATTCAAGTGTAACGGTCTACTGCGAGACTAACAGAAGCATGTGCATGTACTCACTATACCTAGTGACACATTGAACGTGGTCTAGAAGTTCATTTATGTCGGTAGTTTTATCAATTTTGAAAGATTGTCTGATAAGATCGAGAGTCGAACAATCGAAGTCCGAATGACATCAACGAGCCTCCATCATCTATGACGTTGGCGTGACATCAGTCTATCACTAAAAGACAGGAAGTGTACAGCGCTCATTCCTTCAGTATGGCTGTGAAATTTGGCTTACTCTTGCGAAAAAAGTTCAAAGACCACCTGTTTTCGAACAATGATGTCTCCATAGTATTGCATATGCGGCCAATTATATTTATCCATATGTACATATAATTATTACACACTACACTGCGCATTGTAAGGTGTTAGCTGTTATATATAGTGTATATACACATATGGCAGGCAGCACCTTGTAACGTGAAAGATGGAAGCAGTTTTGTCAACCACTGGCAAACAATAACACAAATAATATGTGCTTGCCTAATTCAGAATAGCGATTAAGAAAATCGTATAGATCGATCTTAATCAAATAAGTGAGAAAAAATACGTAGACAGAACGAACGAACTACGAAGCTACACTTTAATTCACATATATATGTCTTAAACTAGAAAGAAATCGGGTTGAAACAGTACAACAATGGGATCTTTCGAAGCAACTTTTAAGCAACCAGTAATTATGCTTAATGACGGCGTTTCAGTCCAGACTAGGAAATAAAGAATGCTGTCCGGGTATTATGAAATTTCAATCCATCTAACGTAGATGAAAGTTCTTGCACATGATTGTCAGTCAAACAGAACTCAAAATGAAAAGGCTTGAACGGAGTAAGCCATGTTTACATGTACAAAGTAACAACGCTTCCCGCAGAAGACAGTCTGCAAGAAAACCAATTCGATACTCGCCAGAAGTGATGCCCATCACCTGTGTGCATTACCATCACAACAAACGACGCAACTGTTTTTAGCTTGATACGTGCAAAACAGCCGCACTCATCCGGTCAATGAAGTAACTCAAAAAAATACCCCCCCCCCTAATCGTTCCGTACCAGAGGGTGTTTATTCAGTAGAGATACGGTAGGCGAGAAATTCGGCTGGTTGTCTATTCGCGTTACAGTCATATCGTCTGACGAATTTCAATCGTGTGTAGAGACTTGACTGTCACCGTCTGACATGGCTGAAAGTACTGTCAAGACACCAAATTAATTTGACTGAAAGCAACGTCGCACAAAAGGTGCATGCGTCTACAAGCACCCGCGAATAAGCCCTTCACCTTTATAACGGGCATGTCTACGATAATTACCGTTGTGACATATCTCAATGTAGCACGGTGGTAGTAATTTTTTTCTTCTTGCAGTTCAGAGGGTGACATGACAAAGATGTGTTCATCCACCCAGTGCCTGACAAGTACAGCAATTCCACCTCGATCAGTACCATCAATGCCAACACTAATCGCATACGGTTTAAGCTGTCCATTGTCTGCCAAGGTTCTTGATCAAAACAGTGATGCAGTAAAGCCATCAGGTTGTATTACGCAAGGTAATGCAAGGCAAAAAGCTCGACGGCATAATACTACCTGCGAAATTACCTCCATTCTGCGCGCTTCTGTAATGTAAAGATCTAACGCCATCAATGCAAAAGTGATCACAAGTGATAACAAATTTCACACTACAGCGGTTAGTACAGTTGACTAATTTTGGGCAGACTTTAAAATGCTTAACATAAAATGGTCATAATAGACACTTAGTCCCTCTGACACTATGGAATAGCAAGTCGTCAGATTGCATTTTTCATCATTTACACTATTCGCCAAGCTGGTTATTGCCACACATCTACTGCGTTGCACAGGTACATAATGTGAAAAGCACATCGTACAAATATATGTTGACCGTGTGCCAATGAGCAGACAGTAATGACCATGAAGGGAAGAAACAGATATCAAGCGGGATGCCTATGCCGTATGCGAATTAGATTATGCCTTTGGCCGACGCACGTCGCGGAGGAAGCTGCACTCATACAGATGGCCTCTGGGTCAGCACAGAGAACTGGGCATGTGGAAGTGAAAACCCGGCAGGATGCACTGTTCCGTCCGAAGAACTGTCCGTGCCTACGATCTGAATTCAGCGTCGTGAGATTTTGTACATCCTGCGAAGAAAGCCTACGGACGACTAACATAGAAATAATCGTCATTGGTTTGAGTCGATCAAGTTGTGTAGGCCAATGAATAATCCACGAGCAGCTTCAGCAGCAAACTCGTAAGGCGTCTTCTATATCCCAAACCTTGTGCAGCCATCAGCAAACGAATAGTTCGTTGTAAATTGCCCCGATTGCACGAGGTCCTCGAGGATGCGTTTTATTTCAGTGAGGACAGGCAAAATCAGATTCACAATGAGTAATCGAAGTTTATGATAAGATGATTAGGAAAATCTGAAAACAGGCAATATCCGGCTTTAGGATGCTCACACGTCTGGTTCACTTTTGAATCGAATTCAAAAGAGGACAATTACCGGTCAATGTTCCTGCCCAAATATCTGATAGCTTCCCTAATTTTTATTGACACGTTCTATTATAGGTTGCACAACAACTGATTGTCGGTGTCCTCCCAGGCTTTTCTTCAACTTAAACTAGAAGCTAGATAGGGTTCAAATCTGGACTCTGTGGCGACCAAGAGAGATAGGGGAAGTGAAGTTTACAAAGAAAATGGCGAACGGTGAGAGCTGTGAACCGTTGTCAGATCAGAAGATCACCAATATACTTGGTAGAGCCCTAGTGATCCTCGCATTTTAAGAGAACAAGACCCTACGAATCAAGTTAGGATACATCTCCTTGATCGTCATCTTTTGAATAGAATGCGCAGCTTCTGAATATTCTCAAAAAAAAAACAGCTTCAAACCACAACACACCTGGTCCATGACTTGTGTGGTAGTTGCATTACACAAGGGTGGAATGTTTCATTGGCACGTTACTAGGTCAACGGGTGTATCGGGGCATTCAACAATTCAAAGTAACACGTCGGTCCAAACAATCGTATTTAAGCGCAAAGTTCAAAAGTTGCTGCTAGTCAACTTTATAAACAGCAGGGTAACTTTGTGGACAGCGTCTAAGCAGGTCCAAATCATGAACGCATTCATGTATCGTGTTAGTCAAGAGAGTCATGTCTGGACGTGGGAGAAAGGTTAAAGGCAATAATTCGTGTTGAGATACGTCAACTGCATTGCATAAACTGCACTGTCAGTCTAATGCTCTTAGCGGACGTCACATAAAATCTCCCGGATCCCCTTTCGTCAGATACACTACCTGATTTTTTAAACTAATTGCCGAAACGTATTGCAGTTTGATAACTTATTTTCATTCCGTTTTTATCAACCTGACTAATGCGATCAACGAAGCGATGCAGCGATATGACTTAAGGTGGGCCATTCTCATGCTAACTGACACCACTGGTGAACAAATGTGATTGAAGGTGAGGCTTGCATGGCCGCTGTGAACATCAGTCGGACACGGCGATGGTTTTGCCATAGTTCACAAAACTAGGAAGGATAAACGGAAGCAGTACCAAACGTTTGTGCATCAGAAAACCTGATATTACCTACATTTCCTAAGAAATAATTATCGTTCCCTTTACACGAGCAAAGTTTATAAAGCCAACCTGATTTGTTAATTTACGAAAATTCAGCGTCATACACCGGACACAATCGTGGCAATATACGGTGGATTGCTCACACTCATATGCATTATATGTTAGCAGACGATTGTGCGTACAGGTAGTCCGATTGTGACAAAACTGTATTTTGTAATGCCGATTCAAATTCTTCTCTTGATCCAATTGAACGGTCATGCCGGTTTGCCAATTGGCATAGTCAGTGAGAAACAACAAGACTTCAACTAAGTCAGCGAGGTCAGTTCAACTGTACAGGTCGGCAGATGATGCGGTTAGGTATGTTTATCTTTCGGAGGTAGAACGTGATAGTTTGGTGACAATCTAAAACAACAATGGTTTTTCAGTCTGCATAATCAAATGAAGTTTACTAGAATGTGAGTTGTGTAAGTCTATCAGATCGTTCAGGCTTTCGCTGCGAAATGTGCTGGAGGTCGTAACGTCAACAGCTAAACCGAACACTATCTGGCAATGTAAAGTCGAAAAATGCATTTGTTTTACATAGACATCAAGTAAACAAGAAACCCAGGGGAAGCAAGTGGTCAGAGTTACATCAAATGATTCAGTTTTATTTCCAAAATGGGATAAACTGCATCCGTAATTTGAACGCAAGAAGCCCGGACGCGTGCGAACTGCCTTCAAGAGATCACGCAATCCACAAAACACTTTTAAATAAAAAGAAAATTTTCAGAGCGTCGCTCATACGAGACGGTACGGATTTATCAAATGAGGTCACAAAAACATGCAGCTCACTAACCGGCCACAGGGATTCTGCGTCATTTTGGTTAACCCAGTCAACTAATCGCCTGGGCAACTGAGAAAACCAAAGCTCCGTCTGTTTTTGCGTGTAGGCCAACAGGAACGTGTCTCCCAATTCAGCCCGAAATTTGTACCATTGTTCCCGTTCTTCAAACGTCCAATCACAGAAAAAAGTCTCCAGATTCGATGGATAGTGTGCCTGAAATAAGTAATAAATAATCAGACCATACTTCACAAAACTGAATGAGAGAGGCGCATTCGAATAAACAAAAGACATGCAAGGGATCGAAAATATTAGCTTGTCACTAACAAAAAGATCTGAACGCAAGCAAAACCCCTCATTGGTTCAGTAATACGCCACAATAATCAAGCTACCATACACTCGAATAAATGATTTTGGCTGAGACGACTGAATTAAACTGTTAGGTTCTGCACGCAGGATTAATGTACACAGTGGTGACTTGAGAGGTCGTAAACGAGTTTCCTATTGTTGGTTGTTCAAAACTAAAACAAACGCAATCGAAGAGAAAAGCAAGTATAAATATGTGCCGATAACTCTCACCTTACGAAAGGCCGCATCCAGAAATTTGATCTGGATTTGCCCCAGAAACGTCTCATCTGTATTGCTCTGTTCTGCGTTGGTCTGTAAAGTGACTGGACTATCGAGCAGGTTGAACCAGATTTGCGCGCCCAGATCACTTACACACTCGTCACGTGGATAGTGGCCATGAGTTGTGAGCGGTAGAAGGAACATACGAAATAGGGTGTGCACAGGAGAGTCAAACCCGTGTGAGCTAACAACGCGTTTGACAAGGTGGTCCATCTGCGGAAAGGCCCAGTAGCAAAACGAGAATGAATATAAGCGAGTAGCAAAAAATGAAACGCAAGAGCGAAATGTAACCAAAACTGTGTGAGCATTAACAGACATAGGCACAACACAACTGGGGATGGATGATTTACAAGAAACGGTTTCGAGTTTTTCGTAACAGTTAATTTACTGGAAGAGAGAAATAAAGCTGAATGACCAACACTACCTGGTCTTACCCTCAAAAATTAGGTGGTACGTGAAAATCAAACGGAAAAGTTGTCAGCTCGAGATGCGCGGCGATTTTACTGTAAGACCGGTATGACCGAGGAACAAACAGTCATTCCTTGGTTCATTCGAGAGTACTTCAGTTATGCAGGCATCGGTCTACCACGTCAACTTCTGCGTAAGAGTCATCCGATTCGTTTAGTGAACGACTTTCGAAGAACGAGTAAAAGATAAGAAATGACACTATGAAGACCATGATATACGTAGGCCCGTTTATGCGGCCCATAAAAACTGCCAATATTTTATGGCAACCCTGTGCGATAACGCAGCTCCCTCCGCACAACCAGCATAGTTAGAGTCAGCTTACCAGATTTCCGAAGGGCGTATCCGCCAGAATCGGGCATATGGGCAAGTAAAATGTACAAATGAGCTTCATAATTTCCAAAGCCGGGAGAGGATATAGCAAAACGCTCGCCGATATCTGTGGGAGCTAAATGAGTCAGCATAATGCTCAGTATAGACAAGGATAGAGGTGAGTCTGATTATTCAAACTAGGAACATGTAAAATCCGCTAGAGATAAAACCAGAGAGAACTGAGCACAGATCTCTAGTATCGTGTACAAAAATACATCTGAGTAGACAACATTAAATGCCGCTGTTTTTGTTCATTGCAGACGTTGCGTCGTTTGAAAGACCACCACATGCTGGACGAATACAGAGTACGCAATACCATCATTTGTGTAATGTGCGCTTAGTATATTGTAAATCTACTACTGGTTGTTCGGCAGCAGGATGCTAAAATAGGCATCACGCGTTGATACGTAAAGTCAACAGATCCAAGATTTAAACTAATGTAGTACTGTCGACCATCTCTACAAAGACCGCCTGCTACAAGCGATCATATTGGCTTGATTCCGCGGAATGTCTGTTGCATCGCTCCACTACTTTTTGGTGTCCACAACTTCCTTATAACCGACATCGGTTACTGAAGTGAATCCGAAACACAGTAAATTGAGGGACATTGCGAAAGGACGTAAGAGAAAATGGAAGTGATCTGGTTTGGGATGCACAGAGAGTCACCAAAATCAACAGCTGACCAAACGAGAATAAGCAAAACTCGGACGATAAACATGATTGTTGGCCTACACGCAAAAACAGACGAGGAATGTGGTACGGATGCCCAATGGCTGTAAAAAAAATCGTCAAACCGATGAAATGTATGTATGAGGATCAGAATAAAATAGCTAAATAACTAGTCTGGAAATGCTAGAAGAATGTGGTCACTTCTGCTTCATTGCTTTAACAGGTCATTGAAATTTTACAACACGCTAGGTTCTCAAAGAGCAGTGGCTGATTTCCAATCTTATTTTAGGATAGCAAGATCAACTTACGTGCTACATCTGAAGAGGGTGGAAGCGCTTACAAACCCACTACGAAGGATATGTTAAGCATCCAACAATTCAAGGTGAGGGAATACCAGAAAAGCAGTATTTTTAAGTTGGGTAGAGGAGCATCATTTATTTGTGGACTTTTGAAACAAAGTCTCGTGTTAAACAGGAAGACACTTTGAATGAGGAAAGCACGGTTGTGTTGGGACAAAGTGTAAAAGGTTGAAAGTTGATACGGAGATGTTACGAGAATATAGCCCAGTTGGACAACCTGTGATGCGAATCAAGAGGCACGGATGTCAAGGTGACCCTCTTGAAATAGTAGAGGACATCGAACAACCGAGTGACAATAACGACTCAAAAGAATCTGCCTAAAACCAATAATTGTTCCCTTCCTAGAGAAGACTATCCCGTACTTTACAACCTTGATCGTTCAGGCAAATTGGTTTTGAAAGTCGTCCACTATACTGACGTCCAGCACCACAGCAGCGCCGTCACGAACCGCGATCACGTCGGGTTTGATGAACGAGCTCGCCGTTGGTACTCGTAGCTCCTCGAAGACTGCGTAGCCCAGATTGCGCAGCCTTTTCACCAGGTCCTTGGACACGCAGTTGTGTCGAGCAGAATGTACATCGTGGGTGATTCAGCACGATGGGAGACTATGAGTGAGGTTTTCTGGCTGACCGCAGTTGTCAGGACAGAGAACTGAGTGGTCACTTCGGCCACCTTGAGAACTCCGGACCTTAGTCCGAAGAAGACCGCATCGGAGCTGGATGACACGGATAAAGAACCTGGGGGGAAATACGGTTTGGATTCAGCAGTCATTGATTGAATAGTGGATAGCGAGATACTTCCTGAGAATCAAGGCGGTCTAGCATACGATAAAGCTTACCTATCCACGCCGTGTGGATCTCCTCCTTGTTCGTCACTACCACACCCTGAACGCGTACCGGGATACTGACGTTCCTCAAGATAGGGTCAAACGAATCATCTTTGACCACGTTCCTCAGAACTGGACATTGACTGGAGAACAGTCTCTCCACTCGTGATTTGCGCGAGATGGGAATAGTGGTGGACAAACTCGGAATGCCCAGACCGTCCAACGAATTGGGGTGTGAATACAGCTGGTTGATATCTTTGAGATGGTGAAGCCACTGTCGAACAAACTGGCGAATTGTACAGTCTATAACTTTGAGCGAGTTTAAAAGAACTCGGCTCAAAACTAACGAGTGATTCATCTTCGGGATCGAATGTTGTCCCAGAAGGTAGAGGCGCTACTGCGGCTCCAAGGGCACTTTGGTAGTCCCACTCACCATCGTACGAAGCTTCAGTCGGTGATTGATGAATGCTTCACCTTTCCAGGTGAACGGGATACCAAGAGAGGTCATCGTGTCAGAGGCGTTTAGTGAGTGGATGATGTCTGAACCGGATTGAATGGATCCGTCAGCAATAGCTGTTACGTTGTGCTTATGGTCGTCAAAGATGACCACCAGTGTAGTCTATAGTGTGTTGATCTTCAGTCCGGATAGCCCCAGAGCACCAGCAAGCTTTATGGAGAGACACGTCGAATTCTCCGTCAGAAGAAGCAGATCGTCAGTATAGGCGAAACCGCTAACCAGTGTATCGTGGAACTGGTAGCCTAAGCTTCAATCGAGATGGAGCCAACACCTCATCCATTGAAATGACGAATAGCAGCGGCGACACACTGGCGAACACCACGCTGGGACCAGAGTACAGAGCCTTCGAGCGTGGCGGAGGAGTCTTGATAAGAATCAGCAACGTAGTGCGTTAGAAGGTGGAGGAGCACCGAAAGCTTGGGCCGATCTGATAATTCGAATCCTGCGAGATAGAATCGAACGCTTTGGACACGTCGATAAAGGCCGCACACAGACTTGAGGACGTGGTACATGAGTTCCGAAGCAGCGCATGGAGCAGTGAGGTCGCCTCGAGGCAACCGTTACGAGACAGGAATGCGAATTGAACAGCAGGCAACGATCAGTCATTGTCTTGTGAAAGCAACGTGCCAATGCTGAAGATACGGTGATAGGCCTCAATTTGCTGGGAGAGGAAGGGTTATTCACTTTCGGAACAAGCGTGATGAAGGAGCGTCACAGATGAAGTTGGACAACCTTCAGTTAGCAGGAAGAGGTTGAAATATCCGGCCAAGACATCAGCTTTCATGCGCTTCAAATGTTTGGGCAACAGTTTGTCCAAACCAGAGCGGTATTTTCCATGCTCTTCAGAGTGCGGGAAACTTCCTCTCCAGTGATCGGGTCGACCAAGGACCAGTCTGGAAGCAGAAGCGTACGTGAAGGTTGTTCAAAAATGTGCAGTTGAGTTGATAATATCTCGGACCAGTACTCGTTACAATTATCCGGGAGGCCGCGGTTCGTTTCCAGTTTTCAGGAAAGACTGCAAAAGCAGCATCTCTCTTTCGTTGGTGGTACAGGTTTGAATCGCAGCGTAGTTAGCTTTCCGTATCTAATTCCTGGTCATGTAGGTTCTCGCAGCAACACGAGCAATTAGTCGTCGAGTGACAATTCACTAGGTGTACAAAAAAGCTTATGAGGCGTGAATCTTTGGCAGTGACTTTGTCCCTACCCTAGTGGAAATGACTGTATGAAGACCGCGGGCAATAGCTAGTAATTCATCGCTGTGTAGGAAAGCCTCGCTATTGGACTCCAGTTGGGTAATCACTGTTTGGATCAAACAGGTATACCACTCGGAGTGATCGGCAGCTTGGGACCCAATATCCGATGTTGCCTGTCGGTGAGGCGGTGGTTGAATGGGCGGTTGAGACAGTATTCTTCTGCTAATTCACAGCATACAGGTGCGTTCTGATGCTCTCTAAAGTACGGCCAGGAACCGGTGATGAAATCTGCGTCCATATTCGAGTTAGACTACTACATAACTACTTGGTTATTAAATTTCATGCACCTATAAATACAACTACTTAAGAAAAAAAAAACATCCTCGCATGCATGTAGGTTCCTTTACACTACGCGCATTCAGTATAGTCCAATAGACTGCGACTAATCTCTGACATGTAAGATATTATATATATATATATATATATATATATAATGGCAGATGAGGAGTAACAAATATCCACTTATAACGGAGAAAAATGTGTGTAGGAACGAAAGATTAATTGCTTATAACTAATTTTTGCGTTGATTCTCGTTGAATTCACTGGCTCCACTTACAATCCCCTCTAAATACCACGCTCTGACGATGCATTCCCTTATACTGTATTGGAGGCATCCCTCAAGTCCCAAACTACATAATAGGGTTTTGATCTGGTGAGGAGCATGGGTATCCGTTGACTTTCAACATCGCTATCGGGGTTGCCTCAGTCATGGTGATGATTAATCTCATGTGCATGCACGCTTTATTACAGTAGGATTTGACAAGATTTTCCGAATGAAAATGCAACAATTTTATCCCAATATCTAGGCACGGAAGACATACGACGAAATATCTATTAATGAACCAATGTAGTAACTTGCTGTACTGTGAGTTACCGCATTTTCCATTCACCTGAAACCGCACCTTCTCGTCTGGATAACTCCGCAGGTATATTCTGTTCAGACCTACGACAATCGTGCCATAAATGACAACGTATAACGTAAATATTCAATCTGGCGACACAGGAAACGCTGAATTATGTCAACAGTGGGTTCCGGAGTGAAGACCGGTTGTAACAACCTTTTCGTTGGTTTGAAAAACGCCGTCGTGGGTGGGTTCCATTGTGTGTACACATATGTGGAAAGCACGTGTAACAGGACATTAAGCAAAGGAATATGCAAAACAGACTGAAAGCGATTAAAATAAAACAACCAGCAGTGTTAGTTATAAATCAAGCACATCAATAGTGACTTAATATTAATTCGCGCGATTCGATTAATAGCCGGATGAAGTGGCACTCGTCGGGATAGCACCATGGTAGATGATGCAATAACGATCAATTAGTATGACAGTACGTATGAAGGACCAAACTCACGAACCTGCTTCTCCGTCAGAATCAGCAGAAGCAAGGTTGTTTTGTTGAGTATTTCATGCTGAGTAAAATCCTCCCACGTTAGGCCATTCTGTACAGCTTGCGCATGAACCATTAAGAGGTCTGAGAAAACGCCACTGAATGCGGCCAATTGGGTGACGTGATAATCCAGCAGATGCGCGATGCTCCGACCTGAACTAACAGAACGAACGATTGAGAGTGTTGCGAGAATGCTCAGCGTAGGTAGACAGATATGAATTTAGAGAGAGAGAGAGAGAGAGATAAACAAACTATTGAAGTTTATCTATTGGTAAACTGCACAGAGAGAATGTAACACTCATTAACTGTGAGTTTCTGTTTCCCGCAAATGTAATAAACACCTCGAAATGACTGCAGTAGGCACTTACCGTTCACAGTAGATGAACACGTATTTCGACGAATGCAACAGCATTTTGAAAAATCAAAATTCCTTGTTAGCTATTAGCAATGGCACATTTGAAGCTATAAACGGCAGCTTGGTAGGTTCAGTGCAGAAGGAAGAATCGGATAAACAGAAGATGTTATAACAACGCAAGTGTTTGACCAACCTTCATGTTACATTTTAAAACAAGGCCCGGTTGGTCCACTCTTGCGATACTTTTTGTGTAACGGTTTAAAAAGCCGGTGAGCGCAGCAGGTTTTCAGCTCGGAGAACCTCAACGACGCACATTGCGATACAGTGAGACAACGAAATCAAACAGGTATCATTGTGAATAGACGCAGCCAGACCATTGGTAAATCATACTCACCTCAACCCCATATCACCTTCCTCCAGGAGTGTAATGATACAGTCTAATCCAACCAAGTACAGACGCGACGACTGAGACATGGAGCGGTAAATCGGATCCATCAACGCCACGCAATTCACCGATCTGGTTGTGGATGACAAAGTGGACACCCAAAGCGAACAACAACTGATTACAGTAGCCACAACATCCTCATTTTGCTGAGTTTCCAACAGTCGCTATGACGAACAGGTGAAAAGAGAAGCAAAATGGAGGTAAGCAGAAAGTAGTAAGGAAAAATTAACGAAGAACATAGCCTAAACATTGAACAATGATGAGAAAAATATAAACATTGTTTAATTAAACCATCGCACGAAAATACCGAAAAACAATGACCACAAAAGCTAACAAGAACTGCACCGCTCCACTTAACAAACGGGTGACCAGACAGGAGTAATTAAGCTGTTCGAAAGAGCCTGCGACCTCAGTGACTGCGCGTGTGAAGAGTGATATACTGCCACCTGAAATACGCTGCTGCAGAACCACAGTAACACCCAAATGTCCTCCCACCAATAGGCGAGAAGTGCAAAAGACTGTTTTTATGGAAGGTGATGAACCGCGGTACATGGCCAAATGTGGTAATGCAGTCGAACACTTTGGATCAACTCTAAGTGCACAAAGAAAAGAAAGTCGTGGGCGCATTAGAAAAAGGAGTATTCCCTGAAATTAATGACTTCTACTGTACAAGATAACGGGAGATCCACTCATGTGTTGGGGGCCACTAATCAAAGAAAGAAGTTAATTAATTCAACCATGTTCAATCAAAAGGAGATGACCTGGTAACGGTCACACACCACTCACAATAAACGCTGTTGCTAATGCTGCTGAATTAAGTCTCATTCGCATAGCCCAATTACATCAACTCCCCGTAAGTGCTGACATACCTAGAAAATAAACTAACGTTCCCCTTAACCTTATGGCATCTCTTGCTGTTTAATTTCTTTCTGCCTCGTATTAAATAGAATATTTCAAAATGCCGGGATATATATCTTGCTGACTTCGGCCGTAGTCACGCATAACTGTTAACGAATGAAACATATCGACGGCTAGTCGTACAACTTTCAGGTTCGGTGCAACACGACTAGACAGAATGTGGTTAAAGCATAACGGTAACAGGCACACCGGTTACCACCAGAGCGATAGGTTCAGGTTCGGTCTTGAATCAGGGGAGGACAGATGATCTAAACTTTTGTAGTTGCCGCAACAACAAATGGGTTATCTGTTCACAAGGTGGAGGTAGCTAGATGTGAACTGTTTCAATTAGGACACAGTCCAATCCCTTGCAACTCTTATTTTCACGATGGAGGTTGTTCTTATCCTCACGGTTGTATGACAAAAAAGTACTAACTTTAACCACTGGTGTACCACCGTCAATGATGACGATGGTTATGCGAACGACACGTCGAAAGCTATGGAGAGAAACTATCAAATCAATGTCGGTCAAAATAAGGACAACACTCGGCCCCTACTGAGGCGACCACATTACATGTCAGGGGTTACACACGAGGTCACATATGAGTTAGGGACCCGAGGACGGCTCAAACACAGACAAAAGCGTTCGATACCGTTTCAATCGATGGCATTTCGACCATATGCTTGCTCAAACACCTAGTTGAGAATAGTTGTCAGGTTAGCTCAGAGTGGACACGCTGAAGTTATTTTAAAACTCCAAAACTTCCCAAGCATACAGGACAATACTTCCACAAATCTACACAGCAACATCGACACTGGTTCAGGTCACATCAACAAACATGAAAGGACCAGCCAATTGCATTAGATATTTTGCATAGGTGAACATAAGTAATAGCTCTTTCATGATCCTATTACTGTCAATAAAGGAATGGCCTTCTGAAGCACCAAAACTGAGAAAACGGAAATTGACATTTTCCTGCTCAATCTTATCGCAGAGTGGATGGGGTGACAGTGGAAAGACCATTAGGGACCATCTTGGCAGACATCTCACGTTAAGAAATGTGCAGGAGTTAGCCAGAAACATGGTGAGCTTACCATACTACAAACGCTATTCATATGACTAAGGTTCAGTCGCTCTAAACGGGCAACAGATAGCCTACGACCGCACTTAAATAGCTTTAATCTTTGAACAGAAGGTTAACTGTGAGTCAGCCGTTTTCAAAAATACTCATAAGTTGCCGGAATGATGGCTCCATTGCCGAATTTGTGCACAGGAAATCCAGGTGGTCTAGTCAATGCCTGAACTTTAGTAGCCTCACACCAATCCAACATAAACGCACACTTACAGATACGCTATTCTAGTGAACAACACGAATCTGTGCAGAGGACAATCATGTGGCGAAATGAGATCTGGTCATATCCGTAATACGATCTAACGGTTACCCTAGGAAATAATAGGAAAGCATAGTAGACCGAAACCACCGTCCGAGCAGGTGACCTCTGTGGAAAAAAAGATCTACGCAGAACTGCACGTTAAGGGTGATTACAACGTGCATCAAACGCACAGATTCAAAAATCCGATTAGATAAACATTAAACACAGCTGAACTCCGTGTGTTCGCCCGGATCCGGAATCTACCTGGGACTTTGATCAAAGATCAGTCCATGGTGCCATCTCGAATTGTACTTACCAATCTGTATGTAACTGCGGAGAAAGTTACATAGGCAGAACCGAGAGATGCTTGAGCTCCAGAATGAAGGAACATTTACCTAAATGGGTGCAGAAGTCCACGTTACCGGAAAATGGTAATGTCGTTTAAACATGCAAACAACCAAGCCAAGCGCGACGTCACGACCACAGGTCACGTTACAGACGAAGCCTGTAAGTCCAGAATTCATTTGTCGTTCTAACTCAAGCCTGTTGAGGTTTACTGAAGCGGTCGCTTTCAACTGTGCATTAAGAAACAATTGTTCGCAAACCTCACTACGCCTTGGATTTAGTGACTATTCCTAATCCGCTGGCTGATTATCCACCCCTCGTTAAATGCTTGATATAGAAGCGGCTTTGTCATCGTAAACGTAGTACTGATGAGTCAATAAGAAATGCGTGCATCTCCTACTGTCGTGTTTCAACTGTTTTGTTCAAACTCCTGAAAGGAACTAAACATTCCAAATGTGTGATTTAGCCGTCGGAAGCGTTTTGCCGTGAAATAATCCTTCACCAATTGGAATGCCCCGCGATGTAAAATCATCAATATGTAGTGTACATGACGTTTTTGTTGAGCTTGAGGTCAGACAGTTCAAAGATGTCATCAAGGATGGAAAGACGACTTACTTTGCCAATAGTTTATACAACTGCTGACGTACTTGAAAAACTTGAAAAACCGTTGGCTCATCAGAGAGAATGATCTCCCTAACACGCTGTCTGGTACGAAAAGGGAGATTGGCCGAGGTGAATTCCTCCATGAAGATCGATAGAAACAGAAGGACGTTCATAAAACGTCGTTCTTCGTTGGGCACATTGGTAGTCAACCACGTTACATTTTGCGCCTCGTAGTTACATGAAATTTCTAAGTAAGTGCAAGATAGACCAGCCACAGGAAAGTCCATGTAGAAGTATCAAACTGTTTAGCACGGCATGCAAATGAATCATACAAGAAACGCAAACCGGTCAAGCTTTGAGCAGTCAAACGACGTACTTTCTAATGCTTATGGTTAGTATCATATTGGAGCCACCTTGGCACTGAACATATGCGAAAAATGCTGATTACTGTGTTAAATTGGGCCGAGATTGTGTCAATAAATCAGGACGACCTGGTACTATTAACAAGATAAAAAATACCGAAGAACTGGGCCCAAAAGTTTTCGTGTCTACTTTATATACTACAAGACACTCATTGTCATGCGACATCCTGTACCCATTATGTATTTTGAAAAAATTGTCCTGTGCATCTTGATAGGTGTATACAAAACACTTAAGAAATCAAGTCTGTAACGGCAAGATAAAATAGAGGTCGACTTAAGCTCACGCTCGAATTTTATGCAAGGTTGCGTCTGACCAGAAACCGCTCAAGGCAAGGAATACCGGAGAAACTATGGTAACATTGTTCACAAAGAGTTAGCCAAATTGTGAAGTGACGTAATATCAGACTGTTTACACATGAGTAGCAGTATCTTGGCTATTACAACGAGACTGGCATTTGACGCGGCGTGACGGTTTGTGTATCTCGATGACCTATTGAGCTAAACTGGACGGTGTGGACACCACACCGATAGAGTCACTCATACCAGGCAGGCCAATGGGTAGAGGTCTGACAAACCAGTCTCCTGGTCCTCCAGGTTGGGGGTTGGAAGAAGGTTGGCATCTTTTTCCGAAAAGTACCAGTTCTGGTACATTGCCACCCAACCGCTGCCTTGCGGTACAGGCTTTTGAGCCAAAGGCTTTGGTTGAGAACCCTAATCGTTCTCCTGTCTAGGTCTGGGCGTCCTGGCAGTATCTCAGCCCACACACAACCATGAATATTCACAACAACAATAAATCCATACTGCATCGGCCGTCTCGCAGTATAAACCGGGTCGCCCTATCTGCTGCATACAGCAGGGTGGATAGGACGAAAACATGCTACTGCTGATCTCTCCTCCATTATTCCATCAAATTTAGCTCTCAGGACCCCTCCCGATCCCCATTTCTGGTGATTACTCTACAGGTCCCACAACAGATATAGCTAATCATAGTAACACTGTGTCGGTAAGTCCCATCTCTTACCACTCAGCCTCAGGCCTCCCTCGTCCCTTGCTTAGACCTAGAATGCGAATTAATATAGGTGCTTTCAACGTTCGCACTCCAAAACAGATAGGTCAACAGGTCGCTCTTGCACAAACGTTAGACTCGTTGAATGTCGATGTCTGCTGCATTTCGGAGACTAGAATCCAGGACAGTAGTCAACGTATGGAACTAACAGCACCCGCATTGTCTACCCGATACTGGTTATACACTTCAGGTGACTCCACAGCCGCCGTTACAGGTCAGGCTGGAGTAGGTATAGTTCTCAGCACGACGGCCGCAGCCGCATTAGTAGATTGGATTCCTGTTAACAGTAGACTTTGTGCCGTCTGCTTGGCAGGTTTAATTAAGATCAGCTACAGACGCGAAAATTCCAGAAACCTTTTCATTGTCTGCCTATGCTCTGACTGCAGTGAACTCGGTGTGAAAAACGCCTGTTACTCGGATCTGGCCACTCTCCTTTCGGTCGACACATGGTTCTGATAGTCATTCTGGCCGGAGATATGAATGCCCAGGTCGGCCGCCTTGGTGAAGCCGAATCTCGTTTAGGTGGTAGGTTTGGGATAGCATCACATCGATCAGATAATGGTGGGCGATTGTTGCAGCTGTGCGCTGAGCATAAGCTAATTTTAGCCAGCACTAGCTTTAGGCCCCGTCCATGTGTTATACTTGGCGCTCTCCTTCTCCAAATCAGGCCTGGTCTCAGACCACATAGCTGTTGGATACAGCTGGCAGGGCTCCATTTAGGACTGTTCTTCTTATTGGAGCATCTGCCTGAATTCAAATCATACGACAGTACTTTATCGTTTCGTTCTTACTTGTACTGCGCAACGACCCCACTGACCACGGCTGGCTGTTGAGAAAGGGGTTAGGTCTTCATTACAACGTAAGTACCAAACTAGCCTAGAAAACAGGCTGAGCGGTTCTCACTTCGAAGACCCCCATGAGTGTTGAACTGAAATATCCCAGCCCATTCAGGAAGCCGGTGCTGTACCATGCGGCACGGTGGTTTCTAGGCTGAACAAACATTGGATTTCCGAGAAAACCCCAGAGTTTGGTGGAAAATTCCTCCTGACAGTTCACATAACAAGTTAAGGAGAGATATCCGTAGGAAGCCGAAGTGTAGCCTGATTGTCAATCGTGCAGCTTGGTTAATGGAGAAAGTCAAGGAAAATGGAAGTCGCTTTTGTTTCAGGGAACACCGGCAGACTCTTCAGCCTTATCCGTGCTACTGGCCCCAGGCGACCGTCTGTCAATGAGGCTCATCCACGAGGCAGGTAGCACATGCTGGGCAGAACACTTTGAGGGTCAATTTAGCTGGCCTCCTGCTTCTACTGTGTTGCCGCCACAAACTTGTGATGTAGCACCCTGGTCGGTAGATTTGGAACCACCCACTGAGACTGAGGTTCGCAATTGCATTTCGGCTCTCAATCGTAATAGGGCTGCTGGCCCAGATGATCTCGTAATGCTGTCACACTCGACAAATCGACTAGATCAGGAGACGCCCATTGTAAACGCTGTTTGTTTAGTGTTGCGGAATACGCTACTCAACGATTGTATTCCAGACGCAGTCGAAGAAAACTGTTATCACCAGTCCAGTAATCTTTTGTACACTACGTAGCGCACGAACGAACAAGAAGGTGAGCAAACACCTAATCAGTCTACTCAGATACTGAGTTTGCTTGCGAAAGACTGTAACTTTAAAGGTATTACAACCGAGCGCAAGTGCCGATGCAATCAGAGATGCCTTCACAAGTGGTGTACTGTCTAGCCAGAGCCGACAGACTATAGGAACAGAACTCGTTGAATTTTCAGGCCGTTTTTTAGCAGGATGTACCGTTTGAAATGGCAGAAAAGCAGTCCCCATTACAACAGTCTGCTTTAACTAACTTTTACCGGCTGTAACAGAGGCCTGGAAAAATTCGCCCAGCCCTGCCAAAATATTTTATGTAGCAGCCTCTAGCTCATCGACCAAAAAAAGGCCTTTTCTGAAGTTACGAAAAACACCCTCATTTGGAGTGTCCTGCTCGAGACATGTAATGCAAAGGATGTGGAAATAAAGGGCGTTTTCAAAAGGCTTGCCTGACACCTTGGAACTGACAGCATTGAACCTCAATAACTCGCTCGTCTATTTCGACTATCGCGTCACCGGTTGCTCCAACTAGTTACTTGAATGCTGTGCTTGGACTCAAAGTTAACGGAACTCACTTGCAAACTCTGACAGTTCCAAAAGTTGTGGCGATTTTTTAAGTGCTGTAAAACGACCGGAGAGTTCACAAATCTCACAGCAAGATAACAATAGCCTCTATCGCCCTATCAAGTAGCAAACGAGGTCACACCCTGGTATTGAATAAGTACAAAGATGCCGCGCATGAGAGAGTCAACCATGAATATTCGCAACAACAATAAATCCATACTGCATCGGCCGTCTCGCAGTATAAACCGGGTCGCCCTATCTGCTGCATACAGCAGGGTGGATAGGCGAAAACATGCTACTGCTGACCCCTCCCCCACTGTCCTATCAAATTTAGCTCTCAGGCCCCTCCCGACCTCCATTTCTGATAATTACTCTACAGGTCCCACAACAGATGTAGCTAACTGTAGTAACACTGAGCCGGTAAGTTCCGTCTCTTGCCTTTCAGCTTCAGGCCTCCCTCGTCCCTTGCTTAGACCTAGAACGCGAATTAATATAGGTGCCTTCAACGTTCGCACGCTAAAACAGATAGGTCAGCAAGCGGCTCTCGCACGAACGCTAGACTCGTTGCACGTTGATGTCTGCTGTATCTCGGAGACTAGAATCCATGACAGTAGTCAACGTATGGAACTAACAGCACCCGCATTGTCTACCCGATACTGGTTATACACTTCGGGTGACTCCACAGCCGCTGTTACAGGTCAGGCTGGGGTAGGTATAGTCCTCAGCACGACGGCCGCAGCCGCATTAGTAGATTGGATTCCTGTTAACAGTAGACTGTGCCGTCCGCTTGGCAGGTTCTGTTGAAAAGGCACTTTTCCCAAAAATTCGCCATACTTGCCGAGAAAAATGGATTTTCCATTTTTGGAGAATTTGAACGCCCGCCAGAATTCTCGAACGTCCGAGAAGCTACGCTCACCTCTGATTGGTCCATTGGGTGGCCTAGGCGCAAGGTCACCCGAAACCTATAAATACAGACGTTGTAAATCGGTATTTTGCCTTCTGGCTGGGCAGCAAATAAAGCTCGTTTGAAGGCCGTCTTTTTCCTTACTTGTTGGGGGGATCTAAGTTGCGAGAGTTGGGTTCCGATATTTGTGCTCTGGTTTTCGTGCAGTTTGGCAATATCGTTGCGTTCGTTCGTGATAGAGATACTGCTCGTGGTCTTTGTGTTTGTTCTTGTCTTTCTCTATCAGGGGGTCGTAACAGTTGGCGACGGGTACCAATTCTAATCAATGGCGTTAGACGGTGCTGACGTTAAGCTGCTGTTGCAGCAACAGATGAAGCTCATGGAGATGCTTGCCCAACGATTGTCCGATGCGAGTTTGGGCCAACCCGCACAACCTGGTGGTACGCAATCTGTTGACAATTTGGCATCCGGTATCTCCGAGTTCGTTTACGACCCGCATGCGAACGTGACGTTCGACTCTTGGTTCCGTCGGTACGATGATCTGTTTCGTATCGAATTTGCCAGTCAAGATGATTCGTGGAAGGTCCGGCTTCTCCTCCGCAAACTTGGCCCTGCGGAACACGAGCGGTACACCAACTTCATCTTGCCCAAGAACCCACGTGACGTCAGTTTCAACGAGACGGTCAATATCCTGTCGCAGATATTCGGTGACCAGTCTTCCCTATTCAACTTGCGGTACCACTGCCTCAAGCTGACCAAGCGAGACTCTGACGACCTTGTCACCTATGCTGGCATCGTGAACCGTGAATGCGAGCGGTTCAAGCTATCCTCCCTCACGGAGGATCAGTTCAAGTGCCTCATCTTTATCTGCGGCCTCCAGTCTCCAAATGATGCTGACCTCCGCACACGCCTCCTCAATCGGATCCAACAAGACGAGTCAGTTACCCTTCAGGACCTCACTACTGAAGGCCATCGACTGCCCAACTTGAAACATGCCTCTGCCTTGGTCCAAAATCCTGCTCAGCTCTCAACTGATGTCAACACAGTCGCATGTCCAAGGCAACAGCAACAAACCTCCCCAACGAACCGCC
>LOND01028907.1:42008-65161 GCA_014220965.1 Paragonimus kellicotti
CCCCCGAAGCCACCGACCCGTTCAATCGCTCGTATCGGGTGGCACCAGCGAGTAAGCAACGAGGAGGTTAGGAAGCGGGTGTTTGGCACTGATTGTCAAACGAGTTCTTTTGTTCAGTCGCTACATTTGCACAGACTTAGATGGTTAGGTCATGTACTAAGGATGCCAGCTAGTCGTTTGCCACACCGAGCACTGTTTGCCGACGCTGCGGCCGACTGGCGCAAGGTGCGAGGTGGACAGATGATGACCTGGCGTAGACAAATGAAATCGTTTACGAAGGGGTTGGTCACTGTAGGTCGGGTTCGTCTCCCGGGCTGGGGCCCTCGCGACTCACAGAGTCGGTGGCTTGAGACGTTAGGTGAGATGGCGGCTAATCGAGCTCAGTGGCGTGAATGCTGTCGTTGTTTGGCCGAGTTGTCTGTGAAGTGAGTGCACTTAATGATGCGGGGCAGTGAAAGCCGTAAGGAAGCTGTCTTGCTGATGACGCCTTACTTTCACTTACAGCTCGGTTTGTTTGCAAGGTGTAGGCGCCTTGATGTTGTATGTTTGAATATAGACGTAGCTATTTTTAGTAGTTAGGTCCACTTCCCCTCCCCTCCTCTGTTTTCTTCTTTCTTCCTATATAAGTTTTTTTCTTTGTTCTTCTTCGTGGTTGTGTGGCAGTCAAGCATCAGTGTGAACCACTGATGTATTGCTGTCTATGATGATGATGATGATTCAAATTCAGTTTTAACGAATTTATGCGCAAACATTCTTCTTGATCACGAATCCCTCAGACTTCATAAGTGTGGAAGTTCCATTCGCTGGGACAAAATCGTCGTCTTCTCTCTGTACATTGATCTGGGCTCACATCGAATCTCCTCGTCTTTCCTCGAATCTAGTGTAAAAATGCAGGTCAAACACGACAAAGTTCAGAAGATACAGTCCAGCCGAATAAACGTTTATACGCACTGAACTTCGCTGTCTGCGTGCTGAAGAAGTTACCGAGTTTTCCTCTTCCCCACGGAGAACTCAAGTCTTGTTATTCACGAACGATGAGCACAAAAGAAGAACAAGTTATTGACTATAGCCAAACGATCAACAAGCATGCTTTTTTAAATGTCCCTCTTGAAATCGTCGACATGGTTGAATGCATTACCACTCACGACACATAATACTCTGGAACTGAGAAGTGCTCATAATCAAGTCCCTATTCGGGAAGAAGAAAAGCCCCTTACGGCCTTTGAGACATACGGCCGTCTGTACCAGTTTCGTCGAACTCAAGTTGGTGTGGTGAATGGCGCTGCACAATAAAGTAGAATGCGAATGACTGAAAGACATCTTTGTTTACGTTGACAATATTACCGTATGTACAGGAAACCCCGCCGAACATGACATCAACCTTCTGAGGTTTTAAACGTGGTCAGGAAACACGGATTGACTTTCAATATATCAATAAGCATCATCGTTGCTGATCAATTCAAACTCTTGAGTTATGAGGTATCCAAAGAAAGCATCAAACCAGAACCCGATCACCTAAAACCTCTACGAGGATTAGCTCCTTCTCTCTAGACTTGAAGTCCCAACAACGAGTGGTGGGATTGTCAGCTTAATGTTCGCGGTGGATATCTCACTCCTCTGACAAAATCCACATACTTGGGCATAGTAGCACATTCCCTCTGCCCGGTCAGAGAATCGTTGGAGGCTTCAAAAGACCTGTCCAAAGCCGCCACCTCTATTAGTCAGAACGACACCTCTTTGGTTGTCACAACAGAATTCTGATAGTGCGATCGCAGCATTCCGAATCAAAACGGTCAAACAGCAGCTTCTTCACGTGTAGTCTGTCGCCCAAAGAACGGTACTATTCCGCCGTAGAAAAAGTGTATGCTGTTGTGAATTCCGTACGCAAATGGAAACATTCTTCTATTTCGCAACAACTTTAAACTTGTCACTGACCAGCGTTCTGTCGCCTTCATCAATGGTAATCAACATAAAGAGGTCAAGGATGAAAAAAAACTGAGCACTGGATCCCGGAACCATCGTCATACAAGTTCGACATCGTGTACCGACCTGACAAAAATAATCGAGCGGCAAATGAACTCTCTCGTAATTGTTATGGGACGATACTGACAAATGTTGATTCAAAAGAACTACACGAATCGCTTTGTCATCTCAGTGATTCTCGGTTGACTCACTTCATGCTCGTTAGAAAACCTCCTTTTTTTCTGTGGAAGAAATTCGAAGTGCCGTTGTTAACTGTACTGTGAATTCCAACCTCGTTTTCCCGCAAAGCTTGAGGCGAGCTCGTAAAAGTTACTTAACCGTTCGAAGGACTTTCAATTGATTTTAAAGGTCCTCTCCCATCAGTAACCCGTGACCGTTACATATTAAAAATTATCGACTGGAATTCTCGTTTCCCTTTTACATTTGCGTTTCCTGACCAGACTAGCGAGACTGTCAAATGTTTTTGTTAGTTTTCACTGTTGGGCACTCCTGCATACATTCACTGTGACTGCGGGCCGTCATTCACGTCGCCTAGCGTTCAACAGTTTCTTCAAGAAAAAGGGGTCACGACAAGCAGAACATCGTATAAAGCCCCACAGTCATAGTTAAGAGCCCCCAAACAGAACGCTATGGAAAACCGTGTCGCTTGCCTTGAGATCCCGTATCTTGGCAGTCAATTGAAGAAATTTGGTTCTTCTTGATGCATTCATCATCATCATCATCATCATCATCATAGACAGCAATACATCAGTGGTTCACACTGATGCTTGACTGCCACACAACCACGAAGAAGAACAAAGAAAAAACTTATATAGGAAGAAAGAAGAAAACAGAGGAGGGGAGGGGAAGTGGACCTAACTACTAAAAATAGCTACGTCTATATTCAAACATACAACATCAAGGCGCCTACACCTTGCATTACACTCCATTAGGTCACTCTTGTGTACTGCAACCAGTGCTATGCCACATGAAAGATTGTTCCTCTATAACCGGAGGTCGACCTCCTGGAACAAGCTATCCCGATGTGGCTCACCAAACCTGGACTGGTGTTGTTAAAAAGAATGTCAGACAGTCTAATTATGATCCACTCGCTGAAGAGGTGGAATTATTTAAATGTAACCCACAGCAGGCGTACATCCGTTTTCCTAAAGACGAGGGGGAAACAGTTTCTGACTACCAACTACCCCTCCAAAAAGAGGGGAATCATGCTGCAGGGATTATCGAAACTTCTGGCCGAAGAGACCACGTCCGTACCCTTTAATCGCGTCTTTATCATGAAACAGCATAACAGCATTTCCTCAGTTGACATACACAAGCTGAAGCATCCTCCGAACCACTTAATAATGGTCACCCGCGTAACCTAGAAACATCAAACAAACAAAGCGTACATTTATGTGGCCTACATTATACCGTCGCCCAGTGTACACATGCTCTATTACTTCCATGTGACCTACGACTTATTGGCTATTCACATTTCTTGGCTGGAGATAATGTTATAACATTTTGTATTTGTTTCATCTTTGAACTAGTAGTCCACTTACGCTTCCAACTTCAGCTTTCATACGTTAATTGTTAGATGAACAAAATCTTTCGTACAGACCTATCATTCTTCTGATTTTGACACGAAATCGTTGTTCTGTGCGGCTGTTTGTTTGTAACAACGGTACCCTTCGAACATAACAATAAAAGTTTATTGCAGCTTCGTGCTGATAACGCTCTGCTTTTGGAAAGTACAATGTTTAGACGTTCTAGCCATCAATATGACATTTAACGACCTCAACCGCTAAGTCGATCGTGGACACAGATTGATCACATCGGTGTTTAAGACATTCGGCTGAGCAATTTCAACGGCAGTTTAGCTGGTTACTAGCGATTTCGGGCCCTCGCCGTGCCAATTGGGCTGTTTACGTTTCTGTAACCTTGGAAACAGAAGTTTTACTTGAGATTAAGTTCCTCAGGCGTAAGAAGGCACTTGTCTCGGGCGAACTACCTCCTGCCGTTTTAGGAGATAATACCTCTACTGCGAAAACTGTATCGATGTAGTTGAGAATGACTGGAGTTCGGCCTCATTTTCAGAATGGCCCACGCGCCTCCTATACAAACCACCGAGGGAATAGCCTGATTCTTATTGCGTTGAAGCTGCTTGCAGCCATTGCACTTTGTAGTCTAGAAAAAACGCGTGAACAGCATATCTGCGAAGAGCAACTTGAGCTGCATCTTGGCCACGGCTCCACTACACATTCTTCCATCCCGCCATTCTTGTAAAAGGTCCACAAATGCTGACTAGTCAGACATCAGAAGGGCCTTTGGTTCACCTAATACAGCTGCACTCCGTGACTTCCTATTGAGGACGGGTATGTCTGAGACGCATATCGATATTCTGAAGACAATTTAGTCCCAGAGCTCGGGTCGGGTTAGGGCTTGTGGTAGCGAATCACCAATTTTCAATATCTCTAGTGAAGTGCGACAATGTTGTCCAGCCTCCCTTATCCTATGCAATGTTGTGGCAAATAAAAGTGTATTCTGACGAACTGTGAAGACGATGGTGTAGAACTGCACCCCAGCATACGACTTTTAAAAAATAGAATACGTAGACGAGTGCTCTAATCCGTGAGGGAACACGGTGGGCCCAGGACATCTTAGACAAACTAGAGACTCCAATTCGTCAGACTAATATGGCTCTTTTACCACCTAAGTGCAACATGCTGTTGCACGATTGGCAGGAAGCTGCACATGTTCTCATCTTTGATGATGAGTCACAGGAAGTAGTCAGGGACTTGTTGTACCTTGGGAGTTGCGTTAGTGCTGGTAGACTGTCTAATGAGACCGTGAATCACATAGTTGAGGATCGGTTGGTGTTCGTCAACTTGCGCCATCTAAAGCATCGGCACGAACTCAGCTTTTCTATGGAAGGTCGAGTGTATAATGTAACTGAAGGGGCGGTCTCATCGTACATCTACGAAACCCGGTCCATTCACTCGGCCAATGCTCACAGAGTGAACGTTTCCGACCATCGGTGTCTCCGAAACATTAGTGGCATGTAATGGAAACATCGTGCCAGTAACGACGAAGTTCGCCCGTATGACTTCGGGACGGATCGACTCAGTCGACTCATAAGCATAATGATCTCGTCTCACACGCTTTGTTGATTTGGTCACATCTTACGAATGTCAACTCACCATTTGCCACCCGTGTCTTGATTGTGGATGACGCGTTAAACTGGAAGCAGCTGCTCGGTGGCCAGCGTATAACTTGCGTTCGAGGTAGGAAGGAACTGATAACATATCTTGCTTCAGTGGGGCTTTCTCGGCCTTCCAAATGAAGCTTAAAGGACAATGAACACAATTTTGGTTGAAGACGTTGAATAATATGGTGAAGAACAGGAGCCAATGGCGACTGTGTTGGAAAGCTCTGTGTGCATCGGTGTAACTTCTTCTCCCTCTACACCCTCCTCCTTTACTTTGCACGATCACGTTTCCCTTCTCATATATCGTGGTCCACTTGACACTTCCCGTTATCTTTTCGTCTAACATACATAGCATATTATACATATATATGTGAAAAGTCGCACAACCAGTGAGGGGCGTATATGTGAGCAGTTATTACACCTGCACAATGTATTCGCTACGATGTCTACCCAAACAGCATATGATTAAACATGCTCGCCTGGTCCGAAAATGCTACGTTGCGCCATTCAAATCAGATACGAATTAACAGACAACGCTCATAGAAGACCTAGTTCAAACCGTTAGAAGACAATTAGTCTCAAGGACAAACGTAATGATCCTTTCGAGGACATAGTAACGGCAAGACAGACGCGACAGCAGCTGCAACTAGTCACAACCACCACAAGAAACGAGCCAAGTTGAACTGTAAGTTTGAACAGACAGAGCCTACACAATCCACAACTAAGCCCACCCATAACTTTTTCAATCACCGACTGGCAAAAGACGCGAGAGTTGTCCTTCCAAAAGTTTATAACTTTATCACCAAGGACGCTCCGATCGCTGACGCCGTCGCATCATTTGAAGCCTACATTACAAAAACATTTGCCGGATGGACGTCAACCGCCAACAAGTTAGGACAGCAGTGACCGGTATGCTTACGTCAAAGCAACCCCTTTAGTACTGAGGAAATATTCGTCTGAAATCGTATATAAACGATAGAAGTAGTTGTCCTGCCATGTGACAAGGGTAATTAAATGAACTCAACAAACAGAAGTGACTATGTATCGAGGGCTCAACACTTGCTCAATGATCAAATCGCCCACATGAAATTGAAGAGAATGCAATAGTAAACCAAACTTTCAAGGAGTAAACTGTACAAAGAACTAATGATCTCAAAAAGAGAACAGTGACATCGTACGAAAGAAATTTAAATCCACCGAGAATCCCATTCCAAGATTCTGGGGACTGCCTGAAATTTACAAAAACAGCATACCCTTGAAACCAACCGTTTCAACCAGAGGGGCTCTAGCTTATGTACTGGCGAGACTCCTCTTCAGGCTAGGTTAACCGATATTTCGAAATGGACCTTCGTATACACGCAGTGCCCTCGACTTTCTCAACAAGATACGGGACCTGAAGTGAGAAGCGGTAATCACGATATCGTACGATATTCGCTCGTTGCACACTTGCATCCCTAACAAACTGGCGTTAAACACATGGGCCGATATGCTGCAGGGCAGCGCGCAATGGCAACAGCAAGCCAAGCCATCTACAGCCGACGGTGTAGACCGAACAAAACTTTGTACAGAAACTTACACACGGTTTGAAGATAATATATCATGAAAAACGAAGATCAACAATGAGATCACTGTTATCAAGACCGTTTGCTGAAAGAAAGAACTGCGTCTCGAAAATACCGACCAACAATGTAGTTGAGGTACGTAGATGATACGTCCGTTATCGTTAGGCGTGCAAGGATCGATAGTTACCATAGGGCCATCAATAAAGTATAACCGGAACTTCAATTTGCCAGGTGTCTCCATCGAGTCCAACATATTTGCGGGTTTTGTAATGCGGCGACTTCCAAAGCAGAGAAGAATAAATACGAAACTTTCTATTTCCTACCTTGTTGCGAGCGTGCCGATTATAAGCTGGTCACTTCAAGTGGTCTGTATGCTGCCAGGGCGCTTGCCGCACGGAGTACCGTACAATGAGGCTAGTGACAGTAGGAAGAAACCGTAGTGGCCAGGTTATGATGTGGTCGTGAATAATGAAAGTCATGACAACCCCGTTGAGGAAGGTTGGGAGATGTCGACTGTTAGGTTGGAGATTGCGCAACCGTTAATGTTCCCGACAGGGAGCGTTCACTGGCACAGTAGTACATCGCGTTTTACGGCGAACCTGCATCCAACAGATTGCTAACGCTTTATTTTCCTCCAAAAGAAGTGCTGAAGTTTTTTTTACATCTGCACTTATTTATGGGTATAGCAGCTTGTGGGCAAATGTGAAGAACAATGAACACAACACTCACGGATATGGACCAAAATAAAGTTGCCTAGTAAGATGCGCTTACTGTCATTTGCAACGGACGTGACTGTTTACAAACTGTAGATACCTGGAAGTTAAATGTTTGGGTTGAAACGGCTTTTGTGTAATAGGCTCCACTCTTTTTCTTTCCTTATAATCCTTATGTTTCTCACTAACATACAGCCGCTGAACGTCCATTTTAACAGTTGGCGAATTACTCTAAATGGTGATGAAGAGGACAGATGAACATGACTATTACGTTCATGAATAGCCAGACAGCATCGAGATGGATTGTTCTCAATGCTGAGATCTGTTAGACATTTCCCCGTAAACCCAAAATGCAAACAAGTACTGAGTTGAATGTCCTGACATATTTCAAAAACAGTAGAATCTCCAGGGCGTCATCCCGGATAACTAATTAGACGCCAGCTGAAAGCACAATCTTACCGTAGGCAGATCAAAAAAAATAAACGTTGAAACGACCTTATGACTATTGTTTATTTGACTCAGCCACGAAAATACGATGTGTTTCTAATCAAAATAACCATACGTAGCAAAGTCTGAAGCCAACGAATGAGTGACTGTGCCACGAAAGTAAACTTTAGTGTAGTCAAAATCTTACCCCCAACAGGACTGTCAAAGAATCGACATTATCCGACACTCGTCTCTCAAACTCACAGTATCTGAAATAATAACCCTATCCGAATTATTATACCACAACCCCAAAAATGTCAAATGCAATCTTTCTGGGGAAAAAAACAAAACTGAGGTGTTGGCACAAAACCCACTTAAACCGTGCTAATCATTAAAACCATTTGTGTGATTGAACGACTCAACGTACTAGCACACTACAAGCATGTAAAGATAGAAAATGATGCACCGTTTCAACAGGACAAATTACCTTGCAGTAATAAGGAAACTACGCATCGTACGGGAGAGTCCCACCAGTCAGTCGTCTGAAAAATTACATATGCTAGAAGCTGGAAGGTCTTTTTCAATAATGTGTCGGTCATTGCCCCCGCATTCAGTTCTGTATTGCAACCGTATTTGGCAACTATCCTAAACAATGTATCCCTGATACGAAGCCCACCATCTTCAAACTGAGATATATTCTAAATCAAACATGTTAAATGTTGAAGAAAATACAAAACAAACTAACTCTGGATCCGATAGCTATTCTAAGAAGCATAATACCGAAAAACTGGGTCTCGAAAGAGTCTTCGGAGTCCATTAAACACCAACCGATATCCCAAATTTCATGCGATTCTTGGATTTCGGACAGAAATTGATAAAAGTCAGGACCACACGCACCGTCGAAGTATTCCTGAATAAACTTTTTTAGTTTACTGGTTGGCACACGGTTGACATCAAGATACGGCATGGCAGATTGCCAAACAAAATTAACCTGTGATGGGACAAAAAGACAGGAATAAGCAACGCGGCATACAGTGTTCCAGTCAGTGCGAAACAAGGTCAACAATAACCACGGTTTGGAGAACATGTTTTGGTTGGCACGCTTTTATCACAAGACTTCTAACCACTAGCCCGTTAAAATAGGCCGCCATCAACACGGTAATAAACATATCAAAAGAACGTGCACAGTGAGAAAAGTCGCAAGATAAAACATCACGAAAAGTTACACTTGAAATGTACAGGCTCAACTGAGCAGTTCTTTGTTTTTGTCCCTCCCAATTAAGGATGGCTTCATGACTCAGCTAGTGAATGAAGGAATGACGGCAAAAAGAGAATATCCCGAACTCAGGTCACAAAGTCATCGTGGGCCTGTTGCTTCCAAACTATCCGAACACAAGTAAACAGAGCAATGATGAGGCAATTGTGCGAAACTAGACTACTACGTTAAAAAATAAGTAGCCCGTACATTTCAGAAACAAGACGGCGAGCCCAATCATCGCGAATGCATTGATTCCGGTGGTGGTCGAAGACAGACGCTCTGTGGTTTCTACGAGCCAGTTAATCGAGTTTCGCAATCAGATAAAGGGATGTTCGAACAGCTAAGTTATGCGTTCTACTTTTGGTCAAAAAACTGTGACCACGCCGGGGACATACGGAAGTAAGTTTGTGAACGCAAGTAAATCGGTGGTCGCGTAACTTGTGAATCCAACAGATATTCAACTAGAGCTGACAACAATCCTCGGCCACCTTTGGCAGGTGAGAACAACCAATTATGTTGTGTGTGCAAGAAACATCCTGCTGTTTAAGTTGAACTAAAAGGTCGTCCTGAAAGGCTTCGTAGAAGTCTACCAACTTGACAACAAAGCAACATAAAAAATCCTCTCTCCTGATACGTTTTTGTAAATTTGCCGCGACCGGTCCCAAGTTAAGTTTCTTTTCGAACATTCAACAAGTTACACGGGTCCAAAGTTTAAATACATTAGATACACATCAGCGTGTTTTTGAGGCGGGTTTAAAGCAGATCAACTTCGTGGTTTTGAACAAACAGGATTATCGCAGAAATGATCCTGTTTATCTGCACTTCAGATGCCGTTGCATATTTAGCCATCCGCAGGAACACGGGAAATTTTGACGTGAATGAAGTAACTAAAATTAAGATTGGCGGCGAGAACCTGAACAACGTGGATGGTGATGAATGGCACGGTAAAGATGGTTTTAGATACATCACAGGGGTCTTAGAGGACCTGGAATGGGCTGCTGGTGACCAGATCTGACGGCTCAACAGATCGCATTGGCTCTCGGCTCGTCTTGGGTCAAGAGATTTTTTAATGTTTGTGACCACTTCTACTACTTCAGTCTTCGTTCTAGGCGGCAATTGTTGGTAGAGCAGTCCGTTGCAGGTACCTGATGAGAGCTCGTGACTACGGCCGTAGCATCAATACAACCCAAAGGGTAGGCACAAGCAGACTGACATAATAATTGAAAGTCACGGCCGTAGCCTCAGTAAATATTAACGGCTCAGGAAAATGTCTATAGACGGTGCAACAACGCGGTGATGTTGGAAATAACCCCGACAGAGAACAAATAAGATTGTTTCAACTGTGAAATAAGAAGCGCTGCTAGACTAACTGTCTAAACAGATGGTTCAACAGATTTAACGCAGTGCGTCACGATCGTTCTTTATGTTGAACGTATCAGGCGACTGGTTAACGAAAAGTAATGTCTACTGATCGGATCTCAATCCCACACTGACCAAATACGACTAAGTGTGGTTAAATGTTACTCCGCACACAATTCGACCAGTAATCATTCAATAAACCGCTACATTTTTATGTTGTGCAGTAACATTTTAGTCACTAGTCACCTAGCATAGTTCAAACAACAGTAGGCTACCCCATTGATCGCAATAGTCTCACAGCCGGAAGTCCTATTTCGGTTACCCAACCAGGTTTTTAACATGAACGGTTTACAAAAACAACAGTAGCTGGTTATTGACTAGGTTTGCACTGGTTATATGATAAAGACATTAGACTACGACTCAGTCTTGTCTGCATAAGACCTAAGACAAAAAAGCGATACACCCTGACAAGACACCAGGTAGCGATTTAAAAAGGATTGTAAAATTAACCGTTAAGACCCACAGTTGAACGAAAAACATGTAAAACTGATTGCAGTTGTCCATCCTGATTGTAGAGTGAGCATGTAATGATCTTGATAGACATTTATTTCCTGGGGGCAGAGTCGGCGTACGATACAAATTTAACCGAACTGAGGGCAGCCATCAGGACTGAAAAGGTCACAATCACCGCCTACCTACAACAGCGTCAACGCCCTAAGGCCCACTGCAACGGTTAAATTGTGGTAAATGCACCTTCGGCCGGTACATTTCTGCCTTTCGTTGGGTTCAGCGAATATACACAAAATAAGGTCAGTGATTAACTTGGACGAACCAAATATAACTTAGGTGCCTCTGTGATTATCGCATCATCTTCGAAAATTCTTTTTGAAACTGGAAATGGTTGTTCATAACCACCGACGTCTTCAACCATCTAAGAGCTGTGCAAGTTCTGATACCAATCCTTCCCTACTATCCTTGGAAAGAGAAGGAGAGAGGTCTAGTCCAGAAGCCTTGCTAAGCTTCAATAACTCAGGTCCCAGGGCCACTTCTGCTTTCGAAAGAGGGCTTCCTGGAACACAAGAACTGACCATTTGGGTACTGTCGTCCACTGATCTGGTTCAAGGCCAGCTGAACTGTTTCTCAAAATGTTCAGCCCACCTGTCGAATCGGTGCGATTGACTGGTGATAAATGGACTATCTTTTCACTTACACCGACTCGACGACCAGTACAACCACGGATCAGGGAAAAAAGCCTTCTGCAATTCCCAGATAAAAAGGCTCTTTCCATCTCTTTCGACTGTTCGACCAAGTGGTGCTCACGGTCTTTGCGCAAGCTTTTGGTCAGCTTGCGTTCAAGTTCTGCACAGTCACCATAATGTTCACAGTCAGGTGGATTCCAGCGACACCTGTCTATCAGGTTTATTGATGTGACAGAAATCCAGTTCTGTCGCCAACGCACAGTTTCTGGACCACCTATGTGTCTCAGATGGCGTCTCGACCCTATTTATTACGACGATCAACGGGACTACAACTTACTTACTCAGCTGAACTTGAGCTCCTTAGATGGGAATGAGACGACTACTGTCGGGAACGCTTCCTCCGTTGATGACTTGCACACTGAACTTCACTTCCGTCAACAGGGTGGCTAGTAAGTGGGCACACCTGTTGGATGTTTCGTTAGGTGAAGCTGAGGGTGGTGAGGTCATGACGTGCCCGAGGCGCATTGGATCCTAGATCAAAGGCTAGGGGACGTAGACAGCCATACGCGGTGAGGACTCTATTCGGTTGGATGTTGTGCGGACCTTTGACTAGTGAATGCCAGACGAAGGCGTCCGTCAACTGGCTATCACAGGACGTTCCTACGTTGGTGGACCATATCAGTACCTAATACTGAGTTCAAGGTTATGTCGTCGACTGATCCCACGCTCTCCAGAGGGATTTCGGTAGCTTTGGTATATTTGTCCAAGTTGGACTCAAATGGCCATTACAACGTGCCCCCTCCCTAGAGGCGCGAGCACTTCACCCTACCTAACAACAACAAAATGGCCCCGAATCGTTTCTTTTACTTGAAGAGGAGGTCTAAACGTGATGCTGACATGTTCTCGAAGTACGAGCTGCGGCAACACATTAAGCGTGAATACCTTGAAAGAGTCCCCCAAGCTCATCTTGATCCAAGTTACTCACACCTGTTGTACCTGCCATAATATACTGTACTAGAACCTAAGAAACCAGGGAAGCTCAGAGTAGTCTTTGACTGCGCGGCTAAATACCAGGGACTGTCCCTGAATGACAGGCTGTATCAGGGCCCTGACTTGACTACGAACCTGGTAGGCATATTTCTGCGATTCTGCGTAGGGAAAATGACGGTTTTGGCAGATGTCGAGATGTTTCTACAGATATGCATCCCCGTTCGTGACCGAGGTATGTTCCGTTTTTGTGGTGGCCTGAACATAACCTTGCAAGAGATCCAGTAGAGTACCAAATGGCTTCCCATCCCTTCGGTGCTACCTCCGTTGCCCACCTGCGCGTGCTATGCATTACGACAGACCTCTGAAGACTGTAAACTGCTGCACGGAAATTTAACTCGTGAGTCAATCCGGAGGAACCGTTTTGTTGATGATTGTTTAGCTTCGGTTTCCAACGATGAGATAGCAAAACTTTGATGAGCAAATGACCATGCGGCACACTGTCGGAAGCCTTACTGAAATCGGGAAACACCACGTCCAGTCTTGCCGTTAGTTCTTGCTTTTACCTATCACTCTCTTGGCAAGCAGGAGGTTTGTCAAGCAAGATCGCCCCTCTCCGGAATCCGTGCTGCCTCTCACTGAGAATCGAGAGTTGGTCCAGATGCCTCTGAAGACGACGGCTATCAGCCGCTCCATCACTTTGCCAAGCACGCAAGTTAAGCATACTGGTCGGTAGTTGACAGCTTCCGACCGTCCTCCTCCTTGTACATAGGTGCAACCACTGCTCGTTTCCACTCCGTTGGCAGTTTACCTTCGTTCAGAGACTGTTGATACAGGTCCGTCAGTGGCACAGCCAATTCTACCGCCAGTTCACGCAGCAATAAAGGGTGGATGTTATCCGGTCCGGGGGACTTACTGACATCAATCGACCTTAGCTCGCGTTCCACCTCATCAATGCTAAATAGCATGTCGATCAGGCATGGTCCAATGTCATCAGGCAAGGCAGATTGCGCATTATCTTGGGAGAAGACCGATGAATAATGCCGAGCCATCAGCTGAGCTTTATCCCAGTCCTCAACCACCTCGCTTCCGCTCTGATCCATCAGTGCTGGGATTTCCGCTTTAGTTCTGGTCCGTCGACGGATGTAAGCCCAGAGCCTCTTGGGTGCTGTGGCCGATTCCGCGGCCAGCCTTTCCTCATATTGCTGGCGCTTTCTAAGCTTCATGGTATTACATTCATTCCGTGTCTTCCGGTACGCATCGTAGGTACCATGACCAGTCCGGTAGCTCATCCGCTATATATAAAGAAGTCTTTCTGTATTTTAATATGTATACGTCCATATGTATGGTTTGCTATAGCAAAGGACTGTGCGTCCCTGAATATACCTTCAGGATACGTGTCACTGAAATAAGTGCGAACACTGTTTTGCGAAACAAGGTAGAATGTGTCGTATTTTATATATTTCTTAGCAAGCTTATTTGTACCATTTTACTCAAACGTGATGTAACTTTCATTTCATTAAATTTTCCAAAAATTTTGTATGAAAGGAAACCGACTCTCAAAGGATTTCAATGGGTGATGGATGGATGTAGAAAGCCAGGGCTTTTGATGGTTCCCTTTCTTCATTGTTGAATGTAAATGGTGTCGGAGAAATGTGTAAAAAATTTTGTCTGGATGAGGTAGAGCAGGAAATCTCAGACTATTGCAGAAATATGGACGGACGTCTGGATATGACTTTGTAAATTACTCAAATTCGACATCATTTTGCAAATCCCGCAAGTCGTGAAACCATTACGGGATTTCGAGTGTCTAGACGTTGTGGAGTGTTTCCTCGCGTTAGAGTTATACGTGGAATCAAATTAAATACAAACCCACTTGATGAATTGAGAATGCAAAATGATCATGTGATCAACGCACCTAACATCAGCTGAAGAGGCACTAGTGGTTCAGACCGTTTTCAGGAGACACTGCTTCGACTGGTCGTTGACGAGCTGTGCTTGTACCAGCACGTGGGAGCTCCCACGCGGTTGCAGGCCGGATGCCGCTCCAAGTTGGATTTAGTGTTCTCCGCACTAGAGTCCGACGTCAATCGCGTAGATATTTTGCCTGCAGTAGGGAGGAGTGATCATGCGCTATTGGAACATATGGTGGACAAGAGGCGAACTGCGGTCAACACTCCCATAGGTTCGACGGAATATCTGGAGAATTCCATTCGAAGAATGAGGGAAGCCGCGCGCCCTACGACTGGGGTGGCAGCACGATCACGGTTGATGCGCACTGGTGCAAAATTAGAGACAACCTGCTGGCTCTCGTGGAACGGTTCGCACCGATGTCTCGTGGTCGTCCCCAGTCTAAAGGGCCACCGTGGTTCGATGTTGAATTGCGTGCCATCCTCAGGCGCAGACACCGGCAGTGGATGAGCTACCGGAGCTGGTCATTGTTTCCTCGATGAGTACCGAAAAACGGAGTGAATGTAATGTCATAAAGCTAAGAAAGGGTCAGCAGTACGAGGGGAGGCTGGCAGCGGAATCGGACAACAGCACCCTAAGAGGCTCTGGGCGTACATCCGTCGACGGACCAGAATCAAGGTGGAAATCCCGGCACTGATGGATCAGTATAAAAACGAGATTGTTGAGGACTTGAACAAGGCTAATCTAATGACTCGACATTATGCTTCTGTCTGCTGCTAGGATAACGCACAGTCTGCCTTGCACAACGATACTGGACCATGCCTCGTCAATTGACATTTTGAAATGCTATTTAGCTTTGATGAGGTGGAACGCGAGCTGAAGTTGATTGATGTCAGTAAACCTCCCGACCCGGACAACATCCACCCTTTGTTGCTACGTGAACTGGCGGTGGAATTGGCTGTGCCACTGACGGACCTGTATCAACAGTCTCTGAACGAAGGTAAACTGCCAACGGAGTGGAAACGAGCAGTGGTTGCACCTATGTACAAAGGGAGGAGGACGGTCGGAAGCTGTCAACTACCGACCAGTATGCTTAACTTGCGTGCTTGGCAAAGTGATGGAGCGGCTGATAGCCCGTCGTCTTCAGAGGCATCTGGACCAACTCTCGATTCTCAGTGAGAGGCAGCACGGATTCCGGAGAGGGCGATCTTGCTTGACAAACCTCCTGCTTGCCAAGAGTGATGGGTAAAAGCAAGAGCTAACGGCAAGACTGGACGTCGTGTTTCTCGACTTCAGCAAGGCTTTCGACAGAGTGCCGCATAATCATTTGCTCACCAAGCTGTTAGCGTACGCTGTCAGCTCGCCTATAATAAATTGGATAGCAGACTTCCTCCGTAGTAGGTCATTCGCTGTTAGGGTCAACCAGCAATTATCTGAATGGCTGCCTGCCCCAAGTGGTGTGCCACAAGGGTCAGTGCTCGGGCCCTTGCTGTTTCTGGTTTTCATCAATGATCTATTGGACCAGTTGCAGTCGCCTGTCCTCGTCTTCGCTGATATGAAAGTATGGAGGACAGTCTCTTCAGACGAGGATAGCGAAATATTGCAACTGGACTTAGATGCGATTTCAACATGGACAGTTCAATGGAACTTGCCTCTGAACCCACAAAAATGCTCCTTCATGCACCTGGGAGATATAAAGGGATGTCAAGGCATCACGTTGGAGGTCACCTGTTGACACTGTAATACAGAACGTGACCTCGGGGTGCTGGTGTCAGACACCCTCAAAACGCAGGCTCACACAACACAAGCCTGTGTTAAAGCTAGGAGAGTGCTTGGGGCTATCCGTCGATCCTTTGCTAAGTGTCCAAGGAGGCCTTTTGCTTACTCTTCTCATCTCATGTTCGTCCGAGACTGGAGTACGGCTACACCGCAAAGTGAGGTACCTCAACTTAAAAGAGTACAGAGGGCAGTCACGAGTATTGTTGTTGGGATGAACAAAGAATTACACTGTGTCAACAGGTGACCTCCAACGTGATATGCCTTGACATCCCTTATATCTCCCAGGTGCATGAAGGAGCATTTTTGTGGGTTCAGAGGCAAGTTCCATTGAACTGTCCATGTTGAAATCGCATCTAAAGTCCAGTTGCAATATTTCGCTATAGACGAGGATATACCCTCCTCTGAAGAGGTTGTCCTCCAGGCGAAGTCTATAATACCACACTAGGTCGAACTACGCTAATTTGCGTCATCCAATAGGAATTCACCTTGTTCCTTAATCATGTGGGCTGAATGAGATGTATCCTCATAATGTATGTGTGACTATACCAGATAATAAGCCGTATTTCACAGTTCCCTCAATGAATATGGGACGGTCAGCTTAAGCTACTTAAACTGATGGAATATCATTAATTTATTATTTCCAAGATAGAAACATTAAGAAAGGCACTGTTTTGGCGCATGCTAACAATAATATGGTACTATTATATATTGTCTTACGCATGATCAACTGTTTCCCCTTGATTCTGCCCTCAATTCCATTGGTTGGTTCAAAGAGAGCGTGAACTGACTTGTGTGCTACAATAACCTTATTCGTTACGCATATTTTAGCGTAAATTAACTGGACGGCGGATTTATCCATCAACATATCAGAAAATTAGGCGGTTCAAATAATTTTCCCCTGTGCGTGGAAAGAAGTCGGCTGATAAATCCTTTGACTTTACAATGCTCCCTAGTAGCACGACCGTTCCCTGAGTGATCTCTGAGCGTTCCCTGAGTGTTCCCTGACCGTTCCCTGAGTGTTCCCTGAGTGCTCTAAGGAGACATTTTGGGAACACTCAGGGAACGGTCAGAAAAAAATTTGCGCGCAGCCTTATAATACGATTTAATCAAATGCCGCCTACATTTGAATGCCTAATATACCCAACCACGACTGAAGCTACTGTCTGCCCCCAACAACGGAGCAACGAAATTCTTAAACCCAGGAATTATCAAGAAAACCAATGTGATCAAACAATTTTATAGCGGAGAAAATTATACAGCGGGCAGTTACAAGTGTTCCAATGAATATCCCGTTCTTCGTCAATATCTTCAACAGCTCATTATTCAGCCTTGAGATGATGTCAGGAATTCCACTGAACTTTTGCAAATTCCACTTCCTGAAAAATACAAGTTTTAGTACGTATTAGAAGTGGAATATCTCAGCTAATAAGCAAGATACATCAATAGTTCATTTGGACAATCTGGTAGAGAACTTACAGTTGTTCCAGAAAATGATAGTTTCATCCAGGATGGCAGACGAAATGATGCCGGATATTCTTACATCAAATCCTCAGGATGAAAATACCGGAACGTCTTCCACGGTATCGTCCGTTTCTTTCGTTGCTTTCAATCTAGCCTTCTGGATCCATCTCTGGATGATCCCCTTAACGTCTGATTGCGAAACGCCTGGAAACCCTTTCTTCATAACGGATTCTGCATTGAAGAAGTGATGATTAGCCTTATTATTACATACCGACAACAGCTGTAGTCAAAGGCGTACAGGCAATTGAAAAGCGATTGTTGACTCCTCTCCAGTTGATTGTTTTGGCTACATCGTCAGTCAGTAAGGTTCTCAGCACATTACGGGTGCATTCACCCATCGATGTGCCACCAATACTGGTGAGAAATGTTACCTTGGTACTATGAATTGGAAAAATGAAACATACCAATTGCTTGTATAATGTGACCTCTTCCAACTTCACGTTCATCAACTGTATATCCTCCACGGTTTTCATCGGGAATCGCACCGGGAACTGCTGGTCTGTTGATGGGCCAGCAATAGCGTGTTGGAATCGCAACGCATTTACCTCCAACCGTAGGGAGTGCAATTCCTCACGTACTCTTACGACTTGCATTGCGACGTTTTCCATTACACGTGTAAAGGTACCTGTTAAATAAAGTTACTATCGCTTATAAAGACTCACTTTTCAACTCTTTGACTTCAGTCAACAATTCTTTCGCGCACGTCGCATCTGTATGTGCCCCAGTGGAAGTTGAACACTAGCTCGGACTCACCATAGAGACCAGCGAACTGAACTAACGTTTTCTGCAACAATGATTCCACATAATCAACATAGTGCAGACACCAATTTCGGGCAGCACAGTAAGTAAATTGGAAACGGATATGTTCAGGAAGTTTTCATACATTTTCTCGTCCAGTATTCCTCTCAACGCCACAGGACCTACGTACAACAGGAACTGCCGAAATTCCGTGGCCTTCCAACGGTCGCTATCCACCAAGGAACGACATTTCCTAGGGAACTCCACTGTCAGGTCACCTCTAATTTTGTTTATCGTGTTGTTCAACTGAGTCATTTGAGAGGAACCCAGACGAATTCTCCTTTCAGTGGGACCTGCTTTCCACAGGTTTAGGAGACGCTTCATCATTCCCAGGCACACCATGTGCATATAATCTAAGGGAAAGCAGTTGATCATATCCACGTGCAATCTCTCAAAAGGAGACTGACCAACATGATGTTCTTGTTGGCGCCTGCTTCTGAAGTCGACATCTGTTCGTAACCGATATACGCCTGGTGGGAACACCATCTTCCGGTTGACATACACCCCAGGTGCTGCACATTTTTCGCAAGAGTAATAACCGGTATGGTTTTTCACTTGACGAATAAATGCTCTCGCAGGTGCATCTCCAACCACGCAATCCAAAATCACCTGCACATGACGGTTATGTGTTGACAACAACAAACCATCCTTCAGTAGAATCAGCAAGTCTTCAATTAAATTATCGAGATATTCCTCGACATTCACCGGTTTAGACAAACCGCAGAATAATCCCACGACAAACACAGGTGTTGGGGGGATGTCAACCTCCCCAGTATGGGCCATAATTGTGCACGTGAGCTGTTGAAAAGGGTAACGCCGTCGATGTGCAGTTGAAGCCGGAGAATCTCCACATCATCCGTCCATCGGTCATGTACAGCATGGCTTATGCAATTATTCAAACCGAAATGAACATACTCCCCACCCTCGATGAACGTAGAAGCACACTCCCGTGGTGTTCTCAACAAAGTACGTGCATCCAACGGCAACTCAGGCAGTATCTTTCTCAAGTGACAGAGCATAACGCCGACGGCTTTCAAAGACATTCGAGCCTCAACAGCGATGGTGCGAACTATTTCCGTGGATGTCCTCTTCTCCTCGCGAGTAGCAATTACATCGTTGTCTGAAATGATAACCGTAATAGTGTTTAGTTACATCATTACCTACCTGCATCCTGTACCGTAGAAGGGTCCGCTGTGATCACTGCTGGAATGACTGCGGAAGTTGAAGGCTGCAGAATGGGACTCGAGGACCTTGCATCTGCAGACAAAACTTCCTCAACAATTTCCGTGAAACACGGGATGGTATCAAGGGAACTGTCGTCTACGAACGTTAATTAACATCGCAGCAGTTACTTACCTAGATAATGCTGCAGAACGGGAGGATTTGTCTGAGCCGTCTCAACAACATCAGTTGTCGGATTTTTAAGGTTGCTTCCGAAACACTCTTTACAAGCTAATTTAGCCAAACGGTAAACGTGCGCACGTGAACAACCTCGCGGCTTATATGACGCCTTACCGCTCACTTCAGACATGACAAAGGGAACAAGATGGCCGAAATTAATTGCTTGGCGCCCTACAAAATCATGCAAAGTGGTTCACTTAAACAAATTCAACAAGAGCGATTTCGATGGTAAAATAAGCTTTCGAAAAAGAAAACAGTTTTTGGTATTTTTATAAGCAGTATTGCTAGCGAAAGTTACATATTTATCTCATTTCGGTGAGTGATCCAAAAGGAACACTCAAAGATCACTCAGGGAACGGCTGAGTGTTCCAGTGTGCTACTAGGGCTGCTACTCCTCAATCACTTCGATCCGATATGACCTTAATTATTAGGTCAGGGATCACCTTTTAAAAAATAAAATGACGTGACCAATCAGCTCGTTACACTAAATTTTGAGCAACCTGAAGGTGAATATTTTGTAAACGTGTCCGTCGAATGCTTTTTCATGAAATGAATTTTTTTTCCCATTGCGTATTTTCGATGCTTTATTTGCATACGTGGTGTACTGCACTACTATTAACTGTATTTCATGTGTATTATTTTAATCCCCTTAAATGATGTTCACTGATCGTGTTCACTTGGGCTTGCTTCACCCAGACTCATTGAGGAAGATTCCATTATTTTTCTTATGTACAAAGCGCGTTAACTCGGTTCTGCATGTTTTTGACTAACCTCCTTTTTGTGATCCATCAGTTGTCGGCGCCCAAACAATGTATGCTCGTAGGAGCCGAAAAAAATCCAGGCGACTCTGTTTCGCGCGGTTTAACTGGCGGCCTAACAACAGACAAGTGGCTGAAAGGCACTGAACACTTGAGTAGGCTTTTCAGGTTGTGACCTCCAAAACCCAAATATACCATGGCGCCCAACGACATCGAACTGAAGAGGATATCAACTCACGTGAACTTTATCGCACGAGCAAACGATCTGCACAACCTCATTGTTTGGTAGTTGAAGTTGAAGTTGGTTACTCAAGGCCGCTTATGGCTTACATTACTCGGGGTGATACATTATGAAACTCCGAAGCAGGCACCCGGGGTTGAATCTGTAAGCCGGCCTCTTGAGTTTAAAGGAAGTCAAAGCGGCCGAAATTGATTTGGGTAGATCGATGCAGTGGGAGATCCTCCTCAAGAAATTGGCCATGTTGTTCGGGCGCTCTGGATATAATAGCCTCTTGTTCTCTGTCGAAGAGGCCGTTAGAAGGAACTTTTTTTCGTAATGATCGAATGAACCATGTGGGTAGGTGGCTAATTATCGTCATCGACTTACAATTTCGAGACTATGCACCTCAACGTTTTGCCTAGGCATCAACACATTGTCAGCATCATTATAGGGTATCATCACGAATGCGAGGGGCAATCCTGAATGTTCCATGTGTTGTGTTCGCTAATGAGGCACTGTTGGATCATACAGATTGGGTGGGCGGTTAATGAACTCGTCAAATCGTGCTTAGTCTGCCATCGTATTTGTGCCTCAGTCGGTGAGCAACGAATGGCTCTTCTTACATTTGTCAGGGTGAACCCGGCGTGGCATCTGTTCGAAAAAGTTAGGTTCCATTGTTTTGCACTTTTTTATGTGAACAGGTGTAGGACTTCAGATAAAAGTTAGGGATGTACTTCCACGTTTTTACGATCCCGATCCATGCATATCGGAATAGCCCAGTCGCTGAATGTCGACACGTTTATCATGGCTCTTCTAGAACTCATCGAAAGCAGAGGTAGGCCCGAGGCCAACTTTTCCGCTAGTGACACCGTTTTTGTGGCCACTGACACAGAGCTCAGATGCTGGGCTCACAACTAAGATAGCGGGTCCGCCGATGAAAGACTCTTACAAAGGGAAGTAGAGTGGCACCTCAACACGCCGTAAGCTAGTCACCGGGTTGATGTATGGGAAAGATCGATTCGGTATGTCGGAAGTATTTTGAGAGCAAACTGCCAAAACCAACGAACCGATGACGAAAGTCTCTGGACTTTATTAGTCGAAGCGGAGAGTATTTCAAACAAACGACCGTTGGTTCCTGTTGTAACAGACTATTCTGAAAACGTCGATTTAACCCCGAACGACACTTCTTCCAAAGGGCATTATTGGAATGCTCCACAGTCAAAACCGGCAGACAGTTACATCGGGTGTTTGAGACAAGTGAATCACACGGTGATTACCTTCTGGAGAAGGGCGGTCCCGAGAGTAAGCGTCATCACTGCATGTACGTCAAAGCCGGTTGACGAGGCGACGGACTTTTAGGTAAGTGACGCTGTTATTGTTGTATCAGGTGCACTGATTAGAACATATTTACCACGGGGTTTAGTGACGTACTGTGGCGTAAGCTCTAAAGAACCAGTCCATACTGTCGAGGTTCGCACGACGGCAGGTCTACAGAACATTGGCGTGAGGCATCTTCGATAGACAGAGCGGTATGACCGTTAAACACCGCGATTCCTGAGGTCTCCAACGTATGTGGTGTGTATAGTAATACTAAGCATAGGTAGGGCGTCGTTGTCTTTGGCGTATATCAGACAATCCATGAGAATTCGCACAGTGGTTACGCATGACCAGTCGGGAATAAAGCCATGTTTGGTAGAGGAGAACAGGTTGTTGGAGAAGAAGTGCCCATGGATGGCGCATTTTAACAGGCCCTTCATCACCTTGCATGGGACTGTAGTGAGACTGATCGGTCGATGACCAGCGGGGAAGTGACGATCGTCAGCCCTAAGTGTAAGTGTGACAATGGCCTCTTTCCATGTCTCGTAAAAAGTGTCAGTCCGAAGTGTCTGCTTGAATAGACTGTGGGCGGCACCGTCAAATCGAGGGCCACTTTCTTGAGGATCCGAAGATGGATCCCGCCCGGTCCCACTGCACTATGAGGATTGATCTCAAGTAAGAGATCCTGTGTGTCGAACACAGAATGCAGCTCTCAGGAGTGGGAATTGGAAAATACTCCCCGGAAGAATCGGATGCCAGTTCGTGAGAACCGCG
>LOND01028910.1:0-11817 GCA_014220965.1 Paragonimus kellicotti
GGCGAAAACGGTAATGCAGTGGGTTAACGCCAACTCAGACGAGTATAACGTAAGTCAAAAGCGGATTAGCAACAAAGATAACGACGTCAACATAGAATGAGAAAAATAGCGCGTCTCAGGAACATGTGTAAACCATAACTGTGATCTTCACCAATGACTACGCCGTTTGACGGTCGTTCAAACGTACTCTACTAGCGAATGGTTCTGTCTTTAACGAAAAGACGTCACAGGTCTGTGGAGCGTTCAAGCATAACACAAACGGCTGCAACCGGCCAAGGGCAGACAACATTTATGATGGAAAGCTGACCGATGAAAGCTGCATTATGAGTGAAACATGTTTATTAGAATCCGTGCATAAATGCGTTCCATAGGATACCCTCAGTGTGCCGTCTAGAACGGATATGTCAGCGTACGCCATTCAGAGAGCACTGAAACTGCGGATGGTAATGGTGAGCATATATACCAAAATAGTACGTCCTAGTAAACAATATTGCATTTATTCTTCAGTCGACTTGCTTGAAATGAACTTCGATATTTATAGTTAGTATAAAAATGCATACTGTGAATAACAATCAAGCGTGTATTTTTGGCATTCGTAAAATCTGACGCTACATCCTCGATGAATGGCGGATTGTAATTGCCTCCTGAACAACATCATGTCACCTAATAATGGCCATTTAGCCGAAACTGTGAGAAAGCGGTAGTAGCACGATTCGATTGTAGTAGTGTAACAGGGCTCGATACACGATGGACTATAGACGGTCTTTATAGTGAACAGGCATATTGAGAATTGAACTGTACGTTATGAAGGAAAAAAGATTAGACAAACATTACACGACTCAAGTAGTTGGATAGGCAGATAAAGTGGACAGCCCGGACGTAGTAAAATTGCACGCAACCGACCTGCGATAACAGGTTGCCTTACTGATAACAGAATGACCCAAATAATCTGGTGCGATAAAGATTAACGAATTGCCTCTGCTACAAACGCGCACACGAACAAACAGCCTGGTTCCGAACCCGACAAGACGCCAGAACTAAAACGTTTACAAGGAATGAGATATACTAGACTATGGAGGCTAGGAATATATATGATGGAAAATTATCCTAAAAAGCAGTCGGGACAGAGAACGAAACAGATGCAATGGTCATGTAAGGTAGTCGTTGCGTTAAAATGAACCAGGTTATGGAGGGTCAAACAGCACAAAAGAAAATACAGTTCGTCTTCTGATTCATGTGTCTAGATGAGTTAACCGGATTAATCAATTCAACATTCTTAAAAGACGCTTCCCCATGTAGATGGTTAGACAAATTTGACTAGCTCCTCAGTTTGAAATGCAGAAAGGCCGTTGAACACAAAAAACAGTTTTGAACAAATGCGTTAATGTTGGAATTAGTGAATCACAACCGGGGACAAATTATCCGGTTGGCCCAGGTAAATATGTGCAAAACCTCTCATCCAGAACGCAACCGGAGACTCTGCCATTAGGATTGACTTTCAAGATCCCACGAACCAATGATAACAAAACCTTGATGGAAGCAGAATTTGAAAATACAGTTAAAATAGGGTAGAAACGTTCAGGTGTCTGATTGTACAGCCAAAATCTGATTGGCTCACTGGAATGATAATGAAACTTGACGCAGAATCCGGAAATGTAGGTAAAGATATTCTAGCTTCATTTCAAATAGCTGGCATCAGATTCTACCTGTCGAAAATGATGATAGACCCGACTCTGGAATAAGCAATATTGCACGAGTCGCCTTGTCTGCTTTGTTGGGAAGTGCATCGCCTAACATGGACCAACACAAAGATTCAAAAAACTGTGGGGGAATAAATGCTTCACTTTGTTGGATCGTTAGGAATATTGTTTATCTAAACTGAACCGGTGTGCACAATGAGAAAGCTGTGGGAAAGATATCGATAAAAATATGATTGGCACGTAAAGTAAGCTGAAGAGTACTAGGCTGACGATCGATTTCTGGGCTCTAGCACAGATGTATACAAGCAGCAAGGAGGATGGAAAAAATGAATAGGCGAAACATAAACGATGAAATGAAGCACATAACGGTTGCATCTGAGAAAAACAGATCACTGGTCATAAACCAAAACAGTCTCGTGAAAAGGAGTTACTAATCGTTTGTGACGGATGATCTACAAGTGACATAATCGAACAGCAGTAAGTTAGATTGTTAAACCACTTCAAACGGCTAGTGTACACAAAAAGTGATGGTCGAATGCAGACAGGAACGAGCAACCATAGTAGGTTGATTGACCACCACCGCCAATATGTTTCCTACTGAAACAAAATGACCACCATCGAGAATTAACGTCATCTGGAAACACTAAGTTCGGATTCACACAAGCCTGGTCAATCAGACCACAGGTTAGGTAAGATCAATCTCCAATACAACGCTAAACGTGTATTCGTATACAGCTTTTATCCAGATCAGATGGTACTGTGTTTTGATTCACACCAACTGTAAGCTCAGGAGGAAAAATCGTAAGTGTTGTAGAAGAGAAGACTGTTTGAATGCAGGATAGATAGTGACTACGGCAAACAACCGCATCGAGTTTGGCGATCACAAGGTTCACAAGTTGACAAACAACATTCCGACTACTCAACAGAGCAATAAGAATGTTCATGAGCCATGATCACAACGTGATTTATTCAAACACTGATGGTCACAGCAGTGTTTCGTAAGATAAAGGCTCACCTTGTATAAGGAATACGTCTAACATTCGAAGGCTACGAATTTTTCTTGTTCGAGTAAGTTATGAGATATCGGTGACTGTGTTGAGCACCTGACTGTCACGTAGGTTGTGGGCTAACTGGCGAAGACAATGGCGGTCATGTATACGACACGCGACATGCTGATGGGGCTATTCACGCTTCCGTAGTGTTTTGATCAGTTAGTTTAGAGTGTACATTTTTTGCAGACATACGCAAAGGCCGGTATGAGTATTTCTACTAGCAGAGCATAAGTGTAACAACATTAAAGTGGAATAATTCAAAATCAGCTTGAATGGAAGCATTCCACACAAAGACATACAAAACTTAATTGAATAAACCCCTTCTATTTCTCACTGAAAGTGAAATACATACAATTTTCCAAGGAGTTTGAAACTCTAACATCCATTTTCTGTTATTTTTGCAAAGGAGTAGTTCAAAACTCTTTCACATTTTGAAAAATATCACTCGCTTTTGTACAACTCCATTATGAGTGTACAACACAACTGACATGAGGGTTACGTGAACGTCAAAATAAACATTTCATAGTATAAAGTAGTAGAGATGATTTGAAGAGGTGTGGGGACATGTGTTGAAAGATAAAAGTTCTACTATGCACTCGAATAGCAAAGGACGCTGACATCTGCCTTCTTTCCACTACTGCTAATTCGGTCGTTCCTCCAGATGAACATATCCGCCTCAAACCAGTAGTCATCAATATGTTTGTATAGCAAAATGTCCATTAACTTCGAGGGCAGTACCAGTAAAAAATCCAGCCATTGGGGCGTTCAAATTTACTATTTTGCATTGTTGAAGGATGTTATTGTACCAACGATTGCTCTAAGTAAATGTGGACATGAGTGAGTCAATAAGAGTGAACACGTTATTTTTTGATAACTTAGATGAAACACCATTGAGTAGGTGATACACTCTCCGATTCAGTGTTCTTTTCAGTCAAGAAACATTTATTAGTGTTCGGAAGCATACAGGACAAGCTTTTCCTCATCTCTTTTTGACTCATTTGTGCCTTTCCGATCAATGTTGACGCAAAATACGACGAGGGGAGCGTCAAGAAATGTTTTGACAATTGTCGCTTGACAATCCCTTTTCTTACTATTGTCGTTCTCAACAGGTTTTGATAATAGGAACACATGTCGAACATTGTGTTTGGTGTGAAAAATAAAAATCCCACATCAAAAACAAACCAATGTCACAAAATAATATTATTTTGTGTATTATAGCAAGTAGGTCGACAGCCTTGTCACAAACTGGCCGGATTTCCAAACCATAAGTTCAACTCGTTGGTTGAATCGGTGAATCAAACTGGAGATATGTTCCCGTATAGACTCACTAATAAAAGTTTTCAAATTACAGCAAATTGAAACGTGGTTAAAAGCAAAATACTTGTGATTCTCATCAAAACGAAATTCGTCAATAACAACAGCAACAACAAGCGACGGAAACAAGAAGTACGTCAGTTAAGAACGATCCTCATTGACTAGTTTTATATTACGAATTAAAAAAAGAAACTGCAAAAACTATCGCAACAAACAATGCCACGCAAACATTTGGACAATCGTTGCAAACGAATAGCGCAAGGCAAAGTCAACGAAGCAGCGCATACAGGTGTTGTTTCACAGCCAACAACGAGAAGCTTGGCAATGGAGTAGGCAGTAAAAACAACCAATAATATAGAAGGAAGGACTGAAAGGGAATTGCAAAAAGCTAAGACAGAAAAAGGCACGAAAATCAATAGCATGGTTGAAGAAAGAAATAAGTCAGAGAGTTATTAAAGCATTGGAGTCTTAACGTTTTGTGTCATCGGGCGAGGGAGTATCGTAACAGGCGTCCAGAAAACCCACAGCCACCTCCGAGATGATGGACCGGTCAGGGATCGTGGCACACATGCCATACAGGGCAGCCTAACAAACAAGGCGAGAGGCATAGGTATAAATTAATACAAATTCAGCAGAGCAGTTAAAAGTATGCCAGCACACAATTATCATGAACCGGAGAGGAGGGAAGAATCGTGCACACCTTCTCTCGATGTAACCCTGTTGTACTCATTCCGAAAAGGGCCGGCCGGAAAGTTTGTCTGAATGAGAGAGTTGCCGTCAAATGTGAGTGATATTCAGCTAAGATTGATCAAATCCCTGCTGCTTACTAGTGATTCACTGTGTAAACCTAGTATGGTCACAATTTTGAGAACACATTTGATTTGACACAGTTGAATAGGTTTAGCTTAAAAAAAGGAAAAAGGGCAGCGGCTATAAAGTACTTTGTTCCAACAGTGACAACAAGTGAGATCTAACATTGTCAAAACGGAGCGTAAGACGTACAACTTGTGTTTTTCCCGCTGAAAATTATAAGATACACAGTTCGATTTTCGATAACCAATTCTGTTTAGATTTCGCGCACGATTTATACTGTGATTTTGTGAAGCTAAGTCACCGTACAAATTGAGAGAGGTGAACGGTGAAATAGCCCAGAAAATGGCACGCAGTGCTCCAGAAGAAAAAAATACTTCCGTTCAAAACATTTATACGTGCAAAATGTTCTCATACTGGATACCTCCGTTAAAAAAACAAACCCTATAGGACAACACACGGAACGTTTTTAGGAACAGAAAAGAGGCCAGTCCTCCTCAGAAAGAATACAGTGCACTGTTCTTGCCGCATCAAGCTCAATTGGTTTGCGCAGCAACGGCAGGGATAAGCACACCGTCCTGGCAAAATAAAATCTGATCCACACTCGATATAAGAGCATCGTCTAGGATCTGTTAAACTGACCTAATCAGGAATTCCTGGATTCGAAGCACCATTATTTGGTCGGGGCACTCTAGTAGCATCTTGAAACACAAATTATGTACTGTCGCATCTTGACAAACAGTGGATTAGTTTACTGGTTGCAGTCCATCTTCAAATCCGAAGCGCTTGCAAATGTTATTACCGTTTCCCTCGACGTGTGATCAGGCAACCTCGTAAAATGATAGTGTAACTGTTACAGGCTGTAAATACGGATCACTCGATGGTATACATTCCTTTAATGAGTCAGTAGTACTTTAGGGAACTAAGAACAGTCGCGGTGAGATCCCAGTATTAGGCATGTGTGTTGGTGGTTAAGTAAAGTGGAGCTGTCTAACTCAGTGTTGCATCCACGTCCAGTAAAATGCTCCCACTCCTCAATAAGCGACAAGTCTATTTTTTTGCTTCCTCAATAAGATGACTCTCGTTGGAGGGAGTAATGTAATGGAAGAGCTAACTCTTGATCGTAAATAACGCACAAGTAAGGATGTATCGAGTACCAGTAACCAAAAGAAGCGACGATTGGCAGTGGTTGGAATACGAACGTTCGACACAGAGCGTTACATAAGCAGATCAGCGGTAAACAAGACTGGCACGATCACGAGTTATGCACATCATGACAGTTTTATCGAACAAAGAGGGTGTAGACGTCGTTAATAAAGCTGCGAATTACACGATCACCGTTATTTTTCAGTCAGTGGTGTGTCAACAGTAACTGACTGATTACGTTACGTAACAGTCCGTAGTCAAATATTAATCATCAGACTCAATGAAGTCGACGACTTCAATCTGATCATGGAGTTCAGGCTGCGCAATATTATACTTTAAACCTAGACGAACAGCACTCTCATATTAAACCGCACCAATCGAAACAAGTTGGGGTGAATGCGAAAGTCACGACCAGGACGTGAGTAGTATTCAATCACCGCTTCTTTTCATTACTGTTTGCACAAACAACTGTTGAAGACGCAGTACCGGCGAGCCCAATTCATAACCGAATGTACATGGTGCATATGCTGTGTTGTATCACCAGCCTGTCGACTTTCAGTAGAAAAGTCAGAGCCATAGGCTGCGACCGACAACCTTGGTCTTGCTTTTAAATAAATCAGAGTATCCTGATAAGATCGTAGCCTGAACACCAATGCCTTTTTTTCGAACTACTAAAATTACGGCAGTTAAAGAAGTTGAGACTGGTCTGTTATTAAGGCCTGAAGACCAGGTAGCAATCTGTAACGCACTCAGACCTGTTTTTCATTGGTTATTTGCTCACTGCTTTACCGGTTGGTCGTCCATTCTGCATACAAACAAGGCATCTCCTTGACTTTGCCATGAAATACCTAGTTTTTGGTCCTATGTTGTAAGGTAATGATACAGTGTGTTCAACAACCTTGGTTTGTTTAGCAGCGTAGCGGACAGCAGCAGACATAGTTGAGAGGCGAATGTTATGCAGACGCATACAGAAGACTCAAATCGTTATTCTATGATATGACAACGCACCAGTGTCAAACACACAGGTATTTCTGTTTCTGGCAATGAACTCACCAAACATTCAATTAAATGAAGTCGTCCAAAAGTTAAAATTCCCCAGATTCAGCGGACACAAGACGAACTAAACGGAGAAGTTGGAGAAAGCTTTTGACGCAGTGTGCCTCATGTTAGTTGAGCTTTCGTGTGAGTGCTGGGCCATTTAAGTGGACAGGACAAAGCGGTAATTACTCAATTGAGTCAACGAACACATTCAAGTTTGGGTACGAAAAACAACCATGTAGACCGCAATGTCACAGTCAGGTCAGGACGTGACAAGTCACAAAGAACCAGCGTCATCGATCGCCCGACACTTGTTGACTTGTCGACCCAAATTGAACCTGGAGAAGGCGTTTCGGATACGTTACGCAACAAAAAGTCGAAGGCTTCTCAGGTTTGCGGAGGCAGTAGTAACAAATGGAAGCCGCCACTCTGCGAGCAGAAAGACTTGACCATCAACATCAGAATGCTATGGTCACTGATATGAGTGTGGTTGTTGATTTTGTTGTTTAGCTTCACAATGCCCATTGAACTTTGCTATATAAACCCACAGACTGCAGTATGTACCTGATGAGATGCAGCGAAATGTGCTCGAGAGATACATTGTGCAAAAAACTGTTTCTGACTTCTCTGTTCAAATTTGTTGCAAGAAAAAGTTGTCTTACAAAATTAATTATCAAATCTGGAACTCTCAGTCACTCTGAACACAGTGTGGAAAATCGATATTGCAGGGTAACAAATTAAGATTGTCACCCTAAACATCACAGATGTCAATCCAAAGAACGTCAGCCTCGTTGACGAGGTTGGTAATTGAAGTGATTGTCTAAAACAAATTAATGTACATGAACTCAGTACAGTTCGGCAGTACAGGCGTCAACGACCGACAACGCTTTTAACGGTTAGAGTACCGTTTACGATAAATGCCCACGTTAATTGGACGTGGATAGTCGCATACAGACTTCACCCCTTATGTGACGCTCGGTCTCCATCATTACAGCAGAATCGCACGTCGGATTAAAATTGCACGTTAAATCTGAATGGTTGGAGAACATGCCGATGACTTAACTCGTCGCGTACATAGTAAGAGCTTAGAGACTAGGCTGGAACGAATATAGTTCCTAGCGAGAAACGTTCAAGGCTGGCACTGCCGAGTGGATACTGCATAGTGCTTCATACTGCATCAATGCTTAGAAATACACGACCGCCGTACGTGTTGCAGAAACCCAGTGGGCGCAGCAGTTGCAAAAACTCTCGGTTCTGTAGGCGGCTCCATATGAAAGACCTCCATAGTTCACACCGGTCAGTGTAGACGACGAAGTGGGCTGGCCAAAAGGCGTATCCGAAGGCGAGGACTGTGATCAAATATGAGTGGTGCTCAGTGTGAAATAATTTAAATCCAGAAATTCAACTCCCTACATATACAATTGCTTCGATGTGATTCAACCAACTGTTGACTTCAACCTAACTGAAATAGCTGATCCTGAGTGAGCCGTATGTCAAAGTTCTAAGGCATACTATGTGTCTGCAAATATCAGAAGGAGTAGGTCGGGACATCTGATACACTGTATTAGAGGACCAGAGGCTTAGACTATAGGATATGCAGAATAGTAATAGACGTTCCTGATATACGATATCTCACCTTATGGACACACAACTGTGTGTAATCAGCTAGCCTCAAAAACACGAGTGGTCGGTAGCACACAATTCCGACGGTCTACGACAAAATATATAACATATTCGACGACGAGTTCTATATCAGAGCGAAACTCGTCCGGTCTAGTTGCTCCTTAGGAGTGCGGCTGGTCGAACAGACGTTGCGAATGGCTAGGATCCTGTGATCTAATACGGGTGATTTTCAGCTGAAATAATCTAAACTCCGAAACTTCAACTCAAACACAATAATGATTGATCGAGTTCCCAGTACCACTAGTGTGGTAAAAAAAACTCAGCCCGATTGCAAACGAACTGATTATTGACACACACTGAAGAAGAAAAAGAAGGGCTCACTCACCGAGCCACTAGCGGCTTCTTTCGGCCGTTCTCGCATCTCAGCAGCCGCATCGCTTACAGCTTGTATAAAACGTTCCGCGCGGCCCTCGACTGTATGCAAATCGGTCACGCACAAATGGACGGCTGGCGGGAATTGCAACCTGTTCAGCTGCCAACCGCGTCCGTTCGGTTGGTCCGCGAGTATCTGGGCCAGTTGATAGATATCAAACACGTCTGACCCGAACGCCACTACCGAGACTTTGGGGTCACCGAAAACAAAAATGCTTGGGATTTTGCGCAGCCTGGTTTAAAAAAACAGGAAAATAAATTAATGTGGGCGGAAATAGAGATTGTTGATCCACGATATCGAAAAATCCTTAAAACTGAAGTTAGGGAACAGAACCCTGCAACTGATTTCGAAGCGTCATACGATGGCGAGGTCACGATCAACAAAAACCGTAACTGCCTTCAGACTAAGACAGGGAAATGTTGTTCGACAACATTCTGATCACTCCCATAAATCAAGGGGACAATCACAAAGTCACTAATTTGCGTTAAAGGAGACAAGGTCCAAAGTTCAAGGATAAGGCAACATTTTACGTACCTTAACGAGTGAATATTTATAGTCTACACATTAGTATGCAGTCGAATCTCGCGAGAAATCCAGGATTAACGAGAAGACATGTTATGCAAGAGAAAGCGTAAAAGCATGAACATGTTCACGGCATATACAGATCTGCAACCGAACCTACTTGAAGATGTGGATAAAAATTTAGACGGAATAGGGTAACAGGTGACTAGTGTAGAAACGGTTGCACACAGTCTATCAGTCTGTTCGGAGAGAACAACAGAGAATATTGAAGGTTTACCAAAATCCGAACAGTTCTGTACACAATAAATTGCACAACAAAAAGGTACAACGTAAAACCAGATGGAATTTGTGCACGGGAGTTAACCGTTGACAATGGGTAAATTACAAAGCAGAAGCGCAAACAATTAAATAGAGCGGTGCAAAAACAAACATCGGAGTTCAACATGTCAATGACGTCATGGGAGGAATAAAAGTAAAATTGTGGGGGTTCGCATCTTTGCAGATAGGGGGTGATGTGATAAATAGTGTATCAGCGTCTCGCCTGGCGATCCGAGGTTCCAGTTCCTGAGCCACCGTTTTGTCTCCCACATTACTGGTTGATTCAACCCGGAATCAACATCCAGCATTACACAGCGTTTGAGAGGCAAAGGGCCTATACGCTTTAAGAAGATGTACCCATTGAGACGGGGACGAGTTATGACACTGCAGCTAAAGGTTATCGTTAAGAGGAGGGGGAAATTACAAGAGAGCAATCCACTCTTTAAGCTTATTCATGCTATTGGTTCCAGACGATCGTCTGTCAGTGAAGCTATCAGCGAGACAGATGGCACACTCGTCTATAATAAGTCCAGAAGGTTAGAGCGGTTGGGCGGAACACTTTGAGGGTCAATTTAGCTGGCCTCCTGCTTCTACTGTGTTGCCGCCACAAACTTGTGATGTAGCACCCTGGTCGGTAGATTTGGAACCACCCACTGAGACTGAGGTTCGCAATTGCCTTTCGGCTCTCAGAAGTAATAGGGCTGTTGGCTTAGATCTCATGCCAGGCACTTTTCGAAGAAGATGTGAAGGCGTTAGTAGAGGTTTTGACTCAGTTGTTTCAACTTGTGTGGACGACGGAGACCATCCCTCCGTGCTGGGGTCACTCGATAATAGTTCCCATATTTAAGAAAGGAGCCCGGGGCTCTTGCGAAAACCATAGAGGATTAGTTTGACCCCAGTCATTTCAAGGGTTCTGGCATCCATTATACTTCGTCGACTCACTGCAGTTCGGGAGGTAAACATTAGGGAAGAACAGGCAGGGTTTCGCCCTGGGCGGGGTTGTATAGATCACATTTTTACTCTTCGTCAAATTCTGGAGCAGCGTACCGGGCCAACAATTGCCGTATTTCTCGACTATAAAGGTGCGTTCGATTCGGTGGATCGATCTACACTTTTAGAGTCGCTTAAACGCAGGGGTGTACCGACCAAGTATGTGAACATACTGTCGGCGCTTTATTCCCATACTTCAGCTCAGGTTAGGGTTTACGGCGAATTATCTGACAAGATGCCCCAGAAGCACACCATAGGATTGTCTAATACGGTTTACTGACGAGATAAGTTGAACAAGTTCATTATTATCTTAAACACGCACTGATTTGTTCGACGGGCGGTAGAGAGGAAACCGGTTCAATTTAACATCTTGTTCCTAGTGGTAAAGTACCACATCCTGATTATTCTGCGATGTCAGACGAGCAGCACAGCGAACCAAAAATTCATCACATACGTGTTGTGATGAATTTTGAACCTTACGTACAGCCATCGGAATTTCGATTTCGGCCAGATAACATTAAAATATCTCAAGGTCCAGATAAGATTCTGGAATATCAACACCGAACAAGACCTTATGATCTGAGGAATAACGAGGCATAACACATGCTGTTTTGGAAACCTGTCACCCTCAGACACAAGATCACATCTGCCACACGTACTATCTCCAGACATACCTCATTCATTTATAAATGTCAACCTCCCTTGATGAAGCGGATCCCGCCAGAGAACAACATATACGCAAATATCTTATGGGCCGGGAAATTGTCGAATTTTCCTACAATTATTTCGTTACGTCTCTTTGTATAGATATTCCCATACCGCAATTCATTGATTCATACTTCCCATTTATAATATCGTACTGTAAATATAT
>LOND01028910.1:25682-56404 GCA_014220965.1 Paragonimus kellicotti
TACCTTCAGATTGGGATGACAACTATTCAGGCGCTGCACTAAGTTATTTACTGCCTGTTCGGACCGACTGAATACTAGTGTGTCATCAACATAGCGTTTGTAATATGACAGACTCGCTATGTCTGCGGCTAACTCTCGTTCAATCCTTAACATGAAAAAGTCAGCTAAGATAGGCCCTAATGGACTTCCCATGGCTACCCCATCTATTTGATCAAGAAACGGAAGCTGATGTTTTCAGTGCATAACAATAAGGCTTCCCTCAGAATATCATTAGGCAGAGGCAAAGTAATGTGGCTCGTTTCAACGAGCTCACAAATATAATCAATTGTCTCACGTAATGGGACATTCGTGAACAGTGACTGAACGTCTATGGAACACATCAACTCATTAGCAAGATTGATGTTGTCCAAGTCACTGATCAATTCGAAAGAATCTTTAATAGAATATGCCTGAAATATGATGAGGCACAGTAACGAATGAGAGATAGTAAATAGGAACAAAACGGAGCAATGAGGAACACAAGATCTGACAACAAGAGTGTCAACTACTTTGATCCTGCGTCACTTCCGAAGTGTTATCTATCCACAAATGTGCGCTATCTTTTAAACTTCAGTCTGGAAACAGATGACACCTTAAAGAAACAGACCTTGACGTTTAAGCTTTTGTTTTTTGAACTCATATTATGAAGTGATCACCTAACTGATCACAAGAGGAACATGGTGGGGTATATGATAGACTGGCATTTGTACGGCGTATCTCGACAATCGAAAAACAGATGGCAAGACGAACGTATCAACAGATATGTCAGGATTATCTGTTCCGAAAACACGCGGGCTAATGATACAGCGAGTAGTTTACACAAGGTTGAAAACCAAACATGAAATGCTACGAAAACAAATAAAAACTCATAGATAATCCATGAGAACAGGCCACGCAAGCCTCGTAATCGAACAGAAAGACCGCATGTACTGAGGTACTCCAAGTCCTGTCTTACAATTAAAATCTAACATCACATCGGGAGAAAAACAGACGATGGAAGCAGGCTAATGACATCCGACCTTTTGTTAATCGATCACACACAAAAACGCGTAACTTTCTAGAGGTTCACGAAATACCATAAATTTTTGCAATAGCTGGTGCGGAATGACTCATTAAAAAGTATCTGAGCATTTGTAGAAACAGGTGAAACAATGCTTGAGAGGTGTCGGTCCATGTCCAGATAAGCTAGCTAACAACAGCCGTTGAAAATGCCCAAGGACATGGTATGCTCTTCGATTTGGTCTTCACCATAGGTCATAGAACACAACTCAAACAACCGATTCGATATGTACAAAAGAACAAGGAGCCGTACAAATGTATGTACTTTACTTTCAAATATCGATTAGCACACTGTTGATGTAAAACCGATGAACTAAACGATGTACCTAGATGAATAGGGTTCAAGGTGCAAAAAACAAGGAATTCACCAAAGCGAACACTACTCGTGATAGATCAATCTTCTAACTGGAAACCGAAGAACCGATGTGCTGAGATGAAGCAAACGAAGCCCAACACGGCCTGAACGCGATGACCCTAGTCATTAAGCAAACGCTCACGGAGTTCAGTATCAGTTTGGCCAGTTTGACAGTAACAAATGTTAGACAGTGCCACATGACAGTGGCGAACGCTGTGGTGTCACATCAGAAAGTAGAAATTACGTGAACAGCAGTAGGGTTCTCGTTACAAGACCATTCTTAATCTATCTGAGAATCCTGAAGCCATTTGAATGCTCCTAAGTTACATAAATTCGGAAAGTATGTGCCTATGAATGAAACACCTTTAACGTAACGAGTGACGGAAAACCTTTATCAAATCACTTGCAATTGATGACCGAATGTGAAATGTTTGAAGAAACATTCTTAATGAAATCTGACGAGTCCATAAAGGCTGAGAAGAATGAAGTATGAACGCCTTTCTTCTATATCGCTGTACTCCAGTCTCCAGCTATTCGAGAATTGCGATGTAAACAGAACGAATACGAAACCATTAGCATGTGAGAAGCCCGGCTGCGGACTAGTGGTCGCTTTAACTGTGATTACACGAATTACAACTTCATGTTTTTCAGGTTGCAAAGGATATAGCCGTAACTATAGAAGACAAACACTGGTTGTCTTTCAGAAAATCTATTAGAAAGACAATACTTCGAGACTGCCTCATGTCAAGAGGTATATTGGGAAAAAATATGCACAGCTTCAAAGTAATTTATCAACAGATTTTACGCCGAGTGATGAACTATGTCGAACCATCACTGTTTCTAGCGTCACAGATTGTGTACAGCAAGACCGTCCGCACCTTACTTTTTTGACCAAAGTTATGGATGATGATATCTTGGAGATCGCTCCGGCTGATCACAAACGCATGCCGAGTATGCCAATGATATTTGTGCGGTCCTTCACACACTAACAATGCAAGCGTTCCGTTTCGGCAACGAAGTGAAAACTGGTAATCCTGAGTTATAAACAACTTTCGCTTAGATTCATCATCGATGGTGACACATTGAATGCCATCGAGAAGTGTACTGACCTGTCAGTATGAATGGTTTGTCTGACAGCACAAACAATGGAATGGCAGAAGTTCAGAGGATATTTATTTATTTCTACTATCTAAGTGATAAGCGTTAAATAAGACCTTATTTTGAGGGCGCGACGTACAAGACATCCGTGAGCTGTGATGAGCGGCAGCTCAAACCATATTTACCAACTGGTCAGGTTCATGAACGTTCAGATGTGTTGGAAACAGACTCGAGCGTGGAACTGAAACGTTACAAGAAAACGTTCACTATTCGTCTTCTCATCGTCTATGGTGTACGGATACACAACACAAGCTAGTGGTTTGTAGACTATTCCCTGTTGCACCAAACTGTGGCATCTTTAGGAAAAAAGCTATACATTTGTCATCAACATCACTGATTTTCAAATGAACTATGAAAACTGCCGGACGTCTGTCATTTCCGCAATGATTCCATATATTAATTGTGAATTTAAAATGTCACGTGTCAAGATGGTTTCAATGTCACAATAAAACCCACCAAAGCGAACTAAAAACAGATACAAACACGAGTGTCCCTGACGAACCGATTAGCAGAGTGAAATATTCTTTAACACTAGCGCTATCCACTCTGGCTTTTACGAGCACCAATAAACATAGATGGGCATCATCAAACCATTCATAGGTCTCAAGATCGAGCCATGAATTAGGCACGTAAATATCCGTTACAAGCTAACAGCGATTGTGAAGATAATCAGCATGGTCAACGAAAGAGTAGCACCAGTCAGATGTTTGAATCTGCGAGGCATGGATGCACAACACTGCCTGAAGGAGATTCCCTTTTTAATCACACACTGGCGAACACAATGTCCATGTCGCAAGGAAATGTCCAAAAGATAGATTGGAGTTCGCAATGGCCTAGTGCTCTATGCATTGAAGGGTTCTGCATGACAGTCTTCGGAGAACATGTACTACGAACCTGGTAAATGTGGCCAAGGTTTTTGGGATTCGAGCCATGGTCATCCCAGACAACGTATGGAGCACATCCCATAATTGTGTACGTTGAATCCTTAACCCCTCTCAAATTACCACCACTGAGAACGAGCACAGACAGCTAGTTCTGTCAACTACGCACCGAAACCTTCAATTGCTGAAGAAGAGCTCAAATATCACTAATTTGACGAGAAAGTGTTGAGGTGCCTGTATGATGTTACAACCAAGAACAACATTGTCTGAATGGTGTCCGTTTTTTGATAGCGTCCGCGGTCAGTCTGAAAATCTTAGAGCGTTTCCAAAACACTGTCATCATTTCGGAGAGCACAAGTATTTGAGTATATCGAAGAAACTGTTCACACAAAAGTTAACCCTACCTATGGCGCATGGAGGATATAATAGTCGGAGTAGTTTTAGAGAGAAAAACCACAAAAACTTGTTTAAGCGAGAATAGATGAGATGGTTTGGTTTTAAGTTCGATCCGAACAGACCAAGCCAAATGTCCATTTCTACAACTTCAGGACACGCACAATTAGGCTTATATTCATTCAGGTTTGAAGGCAATTAGTAGAAACAATAGTGTGAGAAGCAAACTAAGATGCTTATGAAGTGGACAAATCGGTCTACCGTCGCCGTTCTGTTGATAGAAACTGGTGCTTATCGTTATCATTAATAGTTAACACTTACGTCTGCCTGTTACAAAACGATGAGAAAAAGGCACTTAAACACAGAGAGAAGTGAGACGACATTTGGTCAATAAAACTTGTCCATTTGTAAGCGATCGATACCAAGTTGTTTAGGCATTAAAAGCAGACGACGGGTACATCTTTTCGGTGGCTTCCAGTTCTCCGCAGCATTAGATGTCTTTACATCATAGACAGTTCAGTCACACAAAAGACAACACATGCTACTGAACCTGACTGGTCACCATCTTTTCTGACGTCACCAGTCAGACCACGAGGGTCAACAGAGTTCCAATCTGGGAGGTGAAAACTATATACAGTACCTAGCTTAGTGGTGACAAATTGTACCCAGTTCTCCAAGCAGAAAATTCGTTCGGTTAGTTCGCAACTTACGCTAGCTGGATGCAACAGTATGAAGTTTTAACATGACAAACGAATAGCAGACGATCATAAAGCATGACCCATCCAAATAAGTTGATCTGTTTAACCTTCGTAATTAAGCATCTGCTTACCAACTACATCTGTACGTATCCACTGATAACGCCCCTTACGTACAATGAATTCAAACACTGACGGTTTATGTCCCCCAACCTGAGTAGACATGGTTCGCGATTGTGTAGTCACACTACCCCTAAGTGCACCCCAAACACACTCTTACTCTTTAGGTAGACGTTCCCCATTTATGAAGATGACTTGGAATAACGAAGGCCGCTCCCGCCACGGAGTTACGAGCACCTATTTCATTTCTTATACCACCACAGTGACTGAAGTCTACAGGTATTCATATCAAGATGACGGTTGAATTGGTTTGTGTACTAAAATAAACTTGTGTGTCGGAGGTTTACCACATCCAGTAAAAACGCACACATTCACCTTGTGCGGATCGCAAGAGATGCTGGTCACACCGGCCACACGGAAATCAAACGGTTGTAACGGATAGTCAGCTGCCTCCATGAACGGCAGTAGGAATCCACCTAGACAGCAATCCACATGCACAGGAATGCAGTATTGGCGACCCAACTAGAGTGTGGAAGAAAAGGGGGGGAAATGGAATGATAGACTTTATCGTATGGCGGTAAATTCAGAAGAGTATAAATAAGGTTAGAAATGTAGCCTGAAGCTGCTTAGTTTATTTTGACTACCACACAAGTAAGGGAAGCAGGGATTATACCTAGATAGCACACCCACAGCGTGTAGTGTAGGGATCAATAACGAACCAATCATCAAGGAGTCTTACATTAAAGAGGAGGTTTGTATCCAGAAAGTGAGAGCTTGGAGCAATTGTGGGAGCATCTGTGATCACTACAAAGATATGGCATGTGGACCAAAAAGTAAAGCAAAGCTCCTTTTTTGATTCAGTTGAAACCTCTGTCAGTATGTCAAGGAAAGTTATGACACCAGTTAGCACAGCGGATCTACTAGATCAACCACCAAATGCCTGGGGGTATGGCCAGCTGACGCTGAAACGCCCATGGTAACAAGACATACCGGAAGAGCAATGAACAATATACGCAAGATAGCAGGGAACATCCCAAAATCGGATGCAACAGAGTCAGGATCGAGAGGGTGAGGGGCTCTCAGTCAACAGTTACTTGGAATAACCAGAGGAGATGTGGTGAATTGCTAAAAACTATATTAAGAAGTCCACTAAAAAGCTGATTCACGTGGATTTTAAAGCAACACATGAATGCCAACTCAAAGGGAGATACAGACATGAAAATGAATTAAATCAAAAGCGATTCCCAGGCGACAGCAAACTCTTTTGTAAGTGCCTGCCAGTTTACTGCCGAGGGAGACCCATCGGTGGAATATTGCATGCCATTCCAGTGTGGAGCCGCACACAAAGGGGTCAGGCTTATCAACGACAATCGATCCAGTTTGCTGCATATACATGACACACCTGGGTTCCAGCAAGCAATGTTCTATAGAAGCAGATTAGCAGAATATGTTTGAATAAACACGTTAAACGCAAATGTAGTCTGATATGACTGACGAACATTATACAAAAAATGTCTTTAGTTACTTTCAGCAATCAGGCGGGAAGGAACTGAAAGCTCTTCTCCTTGGAAAGCAATATCAATCAGCCTAATTCCATTATGTAAAAGTAATCATTGCTGAACAGAAAGAAGTCCCTCATTTTCCAACATTCGAAAGGTGGATGAGAAGGTCAGTCTTAGAAGTTGTACACAACGTTACATGCACTCGCGCTCTGTCGTCTGGGTAGGGGAGCAGAGCAGTAACAACTTTAGAGGTATCGCGTATCTGTTATTTCTAACTGAGGCGGTCATCAGAGGCAAGTCAACAAAAGCGCTGCTAATCACACGATTTCTTCATTTCGTCCAACAATCCCAATATTACTGATGAGTAGTCGGGGATTTGGTTAATTTCAAGTTGAACATCACCCACAATTGATCGCAGCTGTCGCATTCCCATAGACTTTCCAGTCGGCCCCTTTCGAAAAGAAGCACTAGACTCGAGTTTCGCTCTCATTTGAGCTCGTCAGTAGTGCATATCCTTGCCACTGCCGGGACTAGAACTCCGGCCATTCTTTCATGAGGCAACCGTGTTTACCACTGCGCCATTGACCTCACATTAGGCACGACCGAATTATCATGTGAACGCTCAACCACTTTCGCTTGTGAGTAATGATCAGGTTGCCCGATCGTCTCGAGAGGAGACACAGTTACTGTCTGTTAACTCCAATCGATTAGGACTTCCTAGACAGGTCGAAATCTCCGATCTCATTAAACCTGCTAGGCGATATTTTAGATTACTGATCATTACTCACAAGCGAAAGTGGTTGAGCGTTCACATATGATAATTCGGTCGTGCCTAATGTGAGGTCAATGGCGCAGTGGTAAACACGGTTGCCTCATGAAAAGCAAGGCCGGAGTTCTAGTCCCGGCAGTGGCAAGGATATGCACTACTGACGAGCTCTAATGAGAGCGAAACTCGAGTCTAGTGCTTCTTTTCGAAAGGGGCCGACTGGAAAGTCTATGGGAATGCGACAGCTGCGATCAATTGTGGGTGATGTTCAACTTGAAAATCCCCATATTGTTCTTCTCAAAGAAGGAACACTACAATAATCAGCTGTCAAGTTAGCTTTCTTCATTGTCACTATTAACACGTAAACAAGCACAGTCCAAAGACAATCATCCAATAGGATGAATATCCGGAAATATTCTACAGCAAGATCACTAAAACATAAAGCGTGCTATCTGGACACCAGGAAAAGATTGGACCTTGGCACAGTCTAATAACTGTATGCGCCTTGTTGACGAAGTGTACTAAATTGGAAGGTTCATAATGATTATTGATGCTTACCCTCAAATTGACACCTGCACGACCAGTTCAGTTCTTTGGACTTATCAGGTAGACACACTATGAATGGAGGATTGAACCAGCAACCCTTCGTGTTATGAGCCAAAGCTCTTGTTCGCTCTGAGCATCGCTTGCGACAGCGGAATTTGTATGTACAGTAGGTCCCAGAAGTAGGGACTTGGCAACAAACTCTTGAGTCCGAACTAAAGGGCTTACCTTAATTAGTAGTCATGACTCGAGCGTGTGTAACACGTCTGAATACTTGAACTTTTTCCATCCACACCGGAGCTTAAACCAACGAACAGGTCTGTTAACCGATTCGAGTGAGCGAACGGGCAGCAAGATTAGCTGACTGTGTGCGAGTGTGTGCACAGCTCCCGTCAACCTAACAGTAAGCACTCGACAAAAAGGGAATTCGGGTGAGAGGATTTACCCTGATCGAGCTGGATTGACATACGAGATCTACACAGTCGCTTATGTCGAAGTGTTCGAGAGCATTCGTGAGACAACAGATTTGTGCTGCAAAAGTTTGATTCATGTGAGATGTTTCTCAGTTCTTTGACCTCGGTGCCGTTCTATTTCAAAGGAAGTTGTGCGTAACATGGCACAAGGTTCAGGTCAGTTTTACAATGGCCTTTGCCGGTTGCTGTGGCTGATCGCAAAAGACCAGGTCCAACGTTTAGTTTTGGTCCGCCTAACACTGGGTGCACGCCGAAGAGTGCCATGTTCCACTGGCGCAAGCTTCAGCGACCAATCAAATCGCCGACGTGCTCTGCAATTGGTTTGTGCCTGTCTCATTGCTATTTTTACAGAACCGGGTAAAGTCCATACATAGTGGGATAGGCACAATGTGATCACAGAACCGCGATCCATTGCAATTCAGGCGCACCCCCAAGAACAACACTAAACCTGCGTGGAGCCATTACATCCAAATTGGTAGGGCGACTCTTGTCAGTTTATCGCACTCGAAGTGAGGGAGGCAAACGACACAACTTAATGGTTTTGTTCAATGGATGAGTTCGCGAGGCGGAACAAGACCGCGGGTACTGAATGTTGATGTAGGCATGCCGTTGTAACTGGAGCGTTCGAGAAGCACCGGAACAATAAGAATGATGCTCAATAATACGGGTATCGATTGGGCCAATAGTGCACTTCAGCAACCACTACCTGGGTAAGCACCCAAGAACATCTTAACTGGTAATCAAACAAAAGTTAATGATCAGAAAGAGCACGACTGGGCAAACGAGACAGTTCAGCACGAACAAAGGAGTCTCATCATTTCTGATGTGAACGAATTTAGTAGGTTTGACGGCGAACAGGGTAAAACGCATCCGATCAGACAGTGAGCAGTAAGTCCCCTTGAACGTTTGAAAGCAGTTGACGAAATAAACAGGCAGCTTTTGACCATTCACCATTCTGGTCAACACTGTTCGTAAACAACCACTCGGTTCACGCCCCACAGAAGCTATTCAGGGTGAACCATAGCAAACATGAAGGTGTTATGTGCAAGCCGCAACCGCATTCGCTTCGCGATGGCAGAGTGGACTGAAATTTAGATTAATGAAAATGGACGAATACCACAGCACATCCTACTTACATCAATCTAGATAATAAATTGAACGGATAAATGAACGAACAGTTTTCCCTTTCTTTATTCATTATCTCTGAGATAAAAATCCATTTGGTTGGACAGGGTATCTCCGAAGGGCGAAAAATCGTGGGCGCCCTAATGTTAACCAACGCAAGTGTTCTACCATAAGCGCAATATTCACGTCATGTACTATTTTTCGTCATTAATGAGCACTGCACTGAAACTGAACAGCATTCATCAAGAGTGATTGCAGCTCTCGCACGCTTTCGTGAGGGTAACCGTGCGGGCCACTATGCCAATGTTCTCACATTAAGCAATATCAAATTGACATATCGCAAGACTCAACCACTTTCGTTTGTGAGTAATGAGCAGTTTTCCCGATCGTCTCGATAGGAGCACAGTTACTGGCCATTAACTCTGACCAGTAACGCTACACCAAAGAGAAGGAAACGAATTTATGTAGTAGGGATGACAGCTCCAATAATCAACTATTACATCCTTGAGCAGTGATATAACATATTCTCACGGAATCAAATGATCGCCGTTTACAGTAAATGCACGAAGTTCCGTAGACCAACATCAATACATTTGTATACTACAGCGTGATCGTCCATACATAACAGGACAGTGCATTAAACGTTTCGCCCAATCACCTTCTTGAAGTGCATCTCCATGAGGATACGTAAGTGGGTAAAAGTCAGAACACTTTCGAATCCGTAAAACCGATCGCGGGTTGTTACGATAACTGAGAGTGTATGCTGTGAGCTAAGACGTGGATTGACGACAGCAACCATCCTGATCTTTGTCCACGTGGTTGTGTCTGTGAATAGTTTGTCAACTCTTTCTTTATGGAATCTGTCTCAAAGAATCCATCGTTTACTCTCTGGACCAGCGAAACGCGAGGTTGTCTCTCCTCTGGATGCACCGTCTGAAATCCATACGGGTTCCTCGTAAGCTAAGACCCCATGAATTCCGGTAAATCCTATCTCTCAGTAACAGAAACAGTCAATCCGTGACTTGTTTTATTGGTCGCCCAGTATGATGTTAACCCAGTCAACAATGAGAGGATTACCGTGAGGTAACATGTGCTGATTAAGAGTAGTTAAGTTAGAAGAGCAGCATGCTTTCTATGAAACTAGTACCGGGAATACACAGTGCCAGATATACACAGATAGTGTACACTGATGTTCCCCGTGCATGGCTGAAAACGCATCGAAATATAACTTTCACATTCCTCTCCTACAAAGTGAAGCACCCATTAAATACACAGTTTGACTAGGGCGCAGTCATGAGTGAAGAATAGCCACATGTAAAAGTAAAGCGAGATGCGAGCTGCTAGGACTCTTCGCAACTTCGTACAAGTTTAGCCAAGGTATGGTCAGCGTAGTGGATGTAGCTGACAACTACGAATGTACTGTATATCGAAAGAATGAATTTTTGACCAAGACTGGTAGCCGAACGAGTGTGACCGACTTCCTAAGCCAGAGTCTAAGCTACCATAAATTACTAATTGAATAGAATACACCTAGCATCCAGAATTAAAAGTCGAATGATGTTGAAATTTTCGGAATCATAGTAGCCGAGTTAATTAGCAATAAAGAATCTTCAAATGTATTTATGATGGGGAATGTAATCCGAATATCGTCCCACTAAACACAACCTTACCAGGTAGGATGTACTATCTCGAGAGCGCGCGTGAAAATTACCGTCTGTGCAAATCGAAGCAGAATGGGAAGTCAAACGCAGTGTTGAATTAGTCATTATACACCGAGATGTCTCAAACCTCATGTAGCTTGTACAACCAAACAGACCTAACTTCGCATAGAATTTAGCGCAACTACTCTTGCCGACTATATATGATGAACTGAGGCTATTACTTAGTTCGAAACAATGAGTAGACAGGTGGAGACATCCGCAAAAAATTGTACTACTAATTTAAAGAAAGTTGCTCGAACGATAGATTCTCTGCGGACAACATTAATTCGAGAAATCAAAATACACCGAAGCGGAGGAGAAGGAACATCATGATGATGTAGCATATAGTATTTCGACATTAAATAACGTAATCAACGAACATTAAGGTAGTGTTTGAGCCTTAAGTCGTCTCGCAACATCCTCGGCTCGGATATTTGCGACTGATTGAAGCAATGCTGTGGCACGTTTGGTTCTCATCCAATTTGCTCCTAAAATCAAATTCGTCGAAACGTGTGAACTGCAATTATTAAAGCGAGTGAATTGGATTATCTAACGAATATATAACAGCCGTTGGATCTAAGTACTTGGTCTAGTAGTGTATGAGATTTCGGTAGAATACTCGAGTACAATTAAAGGTAAGATGTATTTATGCAAGACACTGAATTTGTGAGTATGCTGCGCAACTCAGTGGATATTCCGGCAGCAAACTCTAGTAAGGTACTAATCGCTGTTTCCTATGCTCATTTGCTCACATATAGAGCGTTTATTGCTGAGTCTGGTAGGCTCATCTATTTATTAGTTTCAAATCGAGTGATTGGATTTCGAAATAAACCGCATTAGAGAAAACACCCTCTGTTAGTGAGTTGAAGCTAGTTTAGAGAAGATCCGCTACAAGTTACAGGTAGGTGTTTTGAGCCTATCGTAGTCGAACGGTGATGAAATTGCTAGCAAATCTCGTATCACGATGCCCTCACTGTATGTTAGACCTCTTTACGCCATGCTGCTTCCTATAAGATATATATTACGCAAATGTTGGCCTACAGTCTACGATCGCGGCATATATTAAGCGAACACGTTCGAAAAAGGTCATTGTCATTGGATTTCCGAGAACTATAACTACCGAGCGAGTAAACTTGTTTTGGTGAATAGTCGAATCGTCTAACATATAAGTAGTGTCTTGAAGCCTAGTCGTGTCGAATCGGTGGATGATGTTAGCAATGTTGGAACGGCCCTACCTTGGTTTCCTATTCCACTTTTGGCTCCCTAAACTTTGCCTGTATCTGCAATTATAAGCGAGTGATTGGATATTCCGAGAATCAAAATATATATATACCCAGATATCAAAGAGACCACAGCGCCTAGCCCGCACTTGAATAAGCGAAAGATGAATGCCTATTTTCGAAATTCATAGCCCAACAACTAAAATCACAAGTATTCACTGGTCTACACTGAAACGAGATAAAGGTGTTACTGAGCCTATCGATCGGCGGATAAACAGTCCACCAGCGGGAACATCATTGTCCGCACCTGCTGTAGTATATCGGCACTGTATTGACCGGTACTTGTACAAACATGCATGTGACGCACTAGAACAGCTGTGGCATTCCTGTCTACCTCCACTATACTTCTAAACTACTCCACTATATTAAACCAGTCCACCTGTGTACCCTGTTCTGCATTATTAAGCGAGTGATTGGATTTCGAATATAACCACTGTATCACGGTAAATAAACTTGTATTGGGCCTCTCATTATGAGAGACTCTTTGGCGAAAACATCATATCTTGGCGTACAACTAGTCAGCGAAGTTAGGAATTCAAGTCACTGAGTTTGAGACGTTCTCTATGATATCTCAGCATTCGTGCGAAATCGGTGGATGATGAGCATTAAAGTAGCTATGGAGTAGGCTTATCACCGTGTGTTGGACATCCCTATAATCCATGGGTCTTAGCGGCTACCCAAGTAAACCCGTATGAGAACTTTTTCGAATACGTGCCGATCCCAGAGAGAGACATACCTCGCCATTATAAGCGAGCGATTGGATTTCGCGATAATTATCTAGCAACCTGTGCGTGTCTCTAAGAAAGAACCTTATAAGTATTCGTATGGAGAATTCCTTTACTATACATTTCATAATTACGCTATTAAATATGTAAAGAATTTTTTTCAAACTATCTAGATCTCTTCGTCGATAACTCATATGAGCACATCGAATTGTGTGAGAAGATGCGGATACAAAAGGATCAGCTAGAACGTTGGCTGTTTCACTGCATCCTACATCGAACATAAATAACCATTTTCCTGTCACATCTAGCATATACCAACATTGATGCATATCACGAGGATTTTTGAATCTCTCGAAACAACAATATATTCCACCGTAAGAACTGTATGTGGCTGAAGTTTCCGTAAATTTCCTCGCGCGAATCGGCATATTACATATCGGAAAATCGAAAAGGTGTACGTTGATCTCGTTATGTCCTACACTCGCACTGATCTATCCTCTATGCGAAGAGCATCGTGGATGATCGATATGCCAAATGCAAGTGAATGAAGGCATTGCGCTGGTCTAAAGGTTACTCCCTACATAAGCATTTTTGCTCCAATACTTATAATCTATTGCTTTAATGCGACTGAAGCACTTAACCATGTAAAATGTATACGACAGATGAGAGATTTAGGATTGTCAGAATAGACCGTAAAACGAGCGATATCTCTGTTGTCGGGCATTATAACTGTGTCAGAGAAAACTTTGCCGATACAATTTAAGGTAGTTGAGTGTTTCTCGAGTGCACTAATATCCACGTGTTATAGTGCCGAAGCTGCTACAACAATCGGGATTAGATGAGTAGGTCATTATTATTGGATGCTGATTCGAGCCCACTACAAACATGTTGTCCATTCCTCTATTGGCTTACAGCGTTACACTTGGCAAAAGAGCTAATATTGGTCCACAATGTCCCGTACTATCGAAGGACAATCGGGATAAAGTCGTGTCTTCACTCTATCCATCACAACGAAAAAGTGGTTAGACTCTTGCGAATATGCTTCAATCCATTTGACTTGCATAATGTGAGAACATATGGCAAGTGACCAGCACGTTAAACCTCTTCACGAATAAGCGTAGCCAGAGTAGCCTCGCATGCAACACTTCTTATTAAATGCTGATTCCTAGAAGTTCATCGAAACAGCGTGCGATCTCCGATAATACCTAAAAACTAAGTACATGCTATCTCTTGAGACAGTGAACCGTAACGAGAAAAAAAACATTCTGTTTGCTGTGGGGTAACATAACTGAACGTCCTGACACGAATTTATCGAGTATTCGCCCTTTTCGTACGGATATACCTTGTCCCAACACACCAGATATGTAATTATGGTATCTCAAGGATATGAAGTGAAGAAAGATAAGGAAAGATCTTATCGTCTCATTTGAAGCCTGAGTCTTGATCGAATCGCCGGTTGGATGATTTGTACATCAAATGTATATCTGACTGGAAATGCGTATAGTAACGTGTGGTTTCCTATGCTAAGCATTTAGCTCCATTACCTATGTAGGCTTTTGCTTCATGATATCATGCAATATTAAGCGACATGTGAATTGGATCATTACTCCAAATCTGTCATTATCAACCATCATACTGAGGACCCAAGAGTATCAAAGCGCAAAAACCGAATGTCTGCTGCTGTTGCAGCAAAACTACCTTCATGATCGATCACTACTTAACCGAACTATTATCCGAACGGAACTAGAGTATATAAAAGAGAGAGGAATATGCGAAGATATGGAGTCCAAGTGCGATCGATGCCGCATCCGCATCGTTTCGCGAGCGAAAAGTGATCTCTGAAATCGGTGACAAATTGAGAGTGTAGATAAATTGAATTGAATCTCACCACAGCACTATCCTACTTCGACTTACTCAATCGAGATAATAACACAAGTCTAAACGGAGTAAAAACAGGAAGCACGAACAGGTGATGATCCACCATAGAGACGAGATGCATATAGCTCTACATGAGATTCCATACTCACAACAGTACTCACTGACTCTGAGCTAAAATGCGTAACACCGAGCAGCAAAAGAACATCTCCCTGAACCTTAATAAGGCGAACAATAGATCGATACGAGACAGTTTCCCGAAAATTATACACCCTGACAATTAAACCACAACAGTCTAATTGTGCGTTTCATAATCGAAATCACAATCACCCAGAGACATCATTAAGAACATCGTACAGACACCAGTCAAAAAAGGTTTATAGTAAAAGCAATATTTAAGATGGCAAATGAGATAGGAACTTGCAACACATCCAGAACAATGCGATTCCGCAGCCACATCTTGCCGACACAACTTATATTCGTCGAACGGCAACACCGTGCGCGAGTCCTCGAACCACCGACACTAGTCTCGCACACAACAGTCTCACAATTAAACCCATATATCAAAATTATGAACATATCACCTGCAATATTAAGCGATAATCCGATCAAATTCACACAAACTTCGTTGTGAAGTCACACAAAACAATAGCATTTATATATCCCCGATCGTAAACAACTGGTATTACAATTCGGAAATCCAATCACCAGCCTTAACAAGTTTAACGTCGAGAACACCCATGACACAAAAGTTATCTGCACCAGTGTACAGCGCATACTAGGATAAGGCAAAAAAGAACGAAGGCACACCACAACCTTTAAGTAAGTAGGGAGATAAACACTCCAACTATATCACACTATATGCACAACCTTGCTAGAAAAACAGTAGCAATATAACATATTCTCACAGAATCAAATGATCGCCCGTTCCTGACCAGTAAATCTCACGAAGTCCGAAAATCATACACGGCTACACACATAAACACAAAACCTTATCTATAATCGTAGTATAACTAATCATCCGAGCGAATGATCACGTCTCATACATAACAGACAGTGCATTAAACACGTTTACAGCCCAATCACCTCTTTGAAGTCATCCTCCATAACGAAACAAGGTTTATACGTAAGGGATAAAATAGAACTATCTTAATCGATCCCGTGTAACACCCGAGTCGCGGATATTAAGGAATAACCTTGCATGTGGTCATATACCTGGAGAGCTCTTGCGGTTGACAACGATAAACAACAACTTCGATCTTTGGTCTATCCGTAATGGTGTGGCTCGTGAATATTTGTTTCTCAAACTCCCTAATCTTTATGGACATCGTCTCAAAGAATCCATCGTTTACTCTCTGGACCAGCGAAACGCGAGGTTGTCTCTCCTCTGGATGGCACCGTCTGAAATCCATACGGGTTCCTCGTAAGCTACACACCACATGAATTCCGGTAATCTATCTCTCCAGTCAACAGAAATACAGTCAATCCGTGACTCTCTTATTGGTCCCCAGTATGATGTTAACCGCAAGTCATCAATGATCAAATGAAGGATGTACCGTGAGTTAACATGTGCCTGCATTAAAGGTAGTTAGGTTAAGAAGAGCAGCATGCTAGTTCCGTATAAACAATAAGTACGGAACTACACAGTGCCAGAATATAACACAAAGTTACCACACAATGTTCCCCGTGCTGCTGAATAATCATTACTTCACGCTTAATCATGAGACCCACCCCGACAAGTAGTGGGCACTGTAAAATAGCCTCATTGTACGTGCGTCTGGCTGTGAATCTTGATTGCACTTGTGCACAGTGTGAGTGCTGACATGACAAAACTTTGAAGTGTGGCCCGATCGAAGTGTGCCACTTTGCAATATATCAAGGAAACAACCGAAAAGTCTATGGGTGCGATCAATTAGCAATAAGGTTCAATTTATATGAACTAAAATCCCCAACTACTCACCAGTAAACAACCGATTACCTTGTGCGGAACAATGGCGTCAAACCGTTTAATTATTCAACATCAGTTCACGCATACTTGACAGCCACAGACCAGCTGATAATTATCGCAACACTTGCGGCGTAGTGAACTGGTATACGTAGCAAAAAGAGACAGGTGGAGACACTAAAATGTACTACTTTTTAAGCTGCTACATATTACACCCGCGGATGCAGATAATTGCGTAGGACGGGATTGGTGAAGGAGAAATGTGGACATTTTGAAGTGTGACATGTGACAGATATGACAATATAAGGAGGTTGAGCGTAGTTGGTAAACGGATCATTGAACAATCTATACTTCCGAGAACAAACATGAAATCGACTGATCTGCTGAAGTCAACTTCCAAACTACTTGCGATAAAGCTAGTCAGATTGTTGAATTTTGAGTACGAACGCAATTGGCGAGACGAGCGAACCAAATACATCGGTTTTCTAAATTTATTACCCTGAAGAAAAATTACTTACAGCGGCTATTTCAGAAATTGGATCAATGATTCCATGCGGAAAACCGGGCGCGGAACCAAGCAGCTAAAAAACAAAGAAAGCCGAGTAACCAAGGGTAAGGACTCGATCAAAACAGTATACATATTTTTAAATAATTCACGGATACAAGCAAGCACTCACGGTGAAAAGTGGCGATGTCTGAGATCATTGGCAAACAACGTTACAGGTGGTCGCGTCGTTTAAAACCGTACTAAACAATGCAATTGAACTGTCCATGACTTAGAAGGATGCGATTTTCCGGAAAAATTGTAATATCTGTTAGCTACGAACCGCTCCCGTGCGAATTACAGAGTTTAGAAAATCTTATTGACATTTCGATCACATATTCAATGCCTCTCCAGGATACAAATAAGGAATTGCCTGTGTCCGCTCACCACCTGAGGAAAGCCGGTTGGTGGTGACGGATACGCCTGACCACTGGGAGAAGTAAGCCACTACTCGACAGACGGTATAGCTGTGAGGAAGTTCGAAACAGCAGTTTGTAAAACAGACCTAGATGTAAACAAAATGGCGTAGAGGGTCATAATTATTTCTATCAGGCCTGCAAACCAACTTTGAGGGAAATAAAAACGGCGTACTTCAACTATGGAATCATTCAGGATGACTCACCATGCAAGTGTTCCTGGTAATGGCACGTCTCATTGAGTCGATATCCACTTGCATGGATAGGGGATCCACGGGAATGCGCACGATATCGATGTTGAAGTAGTATGCAGCCTGGATTCAATGTGGGCGGGAGAAACGATGGAATTTGGTCAATAAAAATTCTAAAGCCAGAAGTGATCTCGCTACAACTCTGTGAAGATAAACGTGTGCAATTTACCACTGCTTGCCGAATGCCTGCATAAAAACAACGTTCAACGGATTACAGGTATAAAATGTTTTGACAAACGCCCCGAAGGAAACTGATCGTAAATAGCATTATCATGATGGCCATTCGTATTCATTTGGAGTTGCGTCAGGATTGACTTTTACACACTCTCATTCTCAGACAGCAGAAGCTCGCGCCTTCATGGTAAGTCTAAACGACAATCAGTTTTCCACACGAAAACCAGTGTTGAATGTAATGTATATTATCAGTATTTCGCATACTGAGCAACTGAATGTGTGCTCACTGAGTGTAAATATGAAAGTTATCATTTGCTCAAAGATCAAAAGCTGAATGTGTTGTGCCTAGAAGAATCTTTTTGAAACGGTGTGAACAACACACTGTCTCAGTCAATCAAGTGCGCCAGATGAGCCAAAGGGTTTTCTGCAAACCACTACTTCAGCTTCCATAAATACTGCAGCACAGAACGAACACAAAATGATTCATCCATCACGATGTAAATCCCCTTTCTAAGTATAACCCTGCTGGTTCAATGAATCCAAAGAAGATTCATACAAGAACAGTGATGGAAGTGTCTTGCGTATTCACCAGGCCATTTCATCAATCCCATTTGGTGATCCTCATTGTTGGAACGGGAAAAACTACTGTTACTCTTACTTATAAGTTACGTGGTCGTCAAGCTTCTGTTAGTAATTGGTCGAGCGGTTTATATGCAGTCGAGTATGTCGCTTTTTATGGACATGAATTAAGGTCATCCATCGAATGACGGTTTCGTTGACTTTGCTAAGGCGTTCAACTGAGCGCCAAGACGTTAGATAGCTTCTAAAGTCTCCTTCCTCAAACCTATTTTTAAGCGGGTGTCTCCAAAGGGACTGCTATTATTTTATAGACAATATTAATGATTCACCAGGGACAAGTTCCCAATCACCCACTTTGGTGTGCAAACGACATGAAAAGTGGCAACTCCCATAATTCTAACACCGCAGCATGATCCTAATGCAGGCATCCAGTAGTTAGAGGAATGGTGTCTTCTCATATCCATCGGTAAACCAAAGCAACCTTTTCCCGTAACAAATTTGAGACAGAGAAGTCAGAAACAGTTTTTTACACAATGTATCTCTCGAGCACATTTACTCGATGTTTGGACTGCAGCAACAAACATGGCCAGTTTGGACATCGCCTCTTTGTTCACAAATGTTCCTCTGATGCAGACGGTCAATATAATTTGTCAGTATATTGACTCACATCAATTGAACATAGGATTGCCTACGTCTGAGCTAGAACGCCTTCTCCTACTATGCACAGCGAACGTAAAGTTCTACTTCCAGGGAACTGGCTATACACAAATCGATGGTGTTGCTATGGGCAGTCCACTCGGTCCGATACTAGCCGATATTTTCGTTGCCCATCTGGAGCAGAACGCAGACGCTGTTATCAGTCAGGCTCATTTCTACCGGCGTTATGTTGATAGTTACCGATACCAAGGAGATAGCAACGGGTATGCTCGATTCAATGAACAAGTTGAACACCAAAATTAGCGTCACCATTGAGCACGAGTAGGATGAAACCCTGGCGTTTTTGGATATTCTCATGAAGCGCCAGAACAACGGTTGCTTACTGCGGTCCGTCTACCGGAAACACACTTGGACTGGACAGTACCTGAACTTTCACAGTTTTGTGCCGATCCAGTACAAGCGGGGTCTGGTGAGAACTTGTTCTATCGCGCAAGAAGAATCTGTTCAAGAGAAACATTGGCCAAAGAGTTGTCATTGAGAACCACGCTGAAAGAAAATGGCTATCCATCGGCATTTGTTGAGAAATTCAGCAAACAAAAGCCGGCCGCCGCGATGTGTTCAACAGCTTCCAAACTAAATGTCTACCTCCGTTTGCCATACAAGGGTGATGACATTGCCACTCTGTTGAAAACCCGTCTCACGGGGCTATGGGACGCACGTCACCAACTGCACGTCTGTTCACCACCACCGGAATTCCAACACCACCTCTGAAAACGCTGTTAATGCTGAACACTAAATCTTACATCATCTATGAATTCTCGTGAGTGCCGGGCCACTTACATAGGCAGAACGGAGCGGCAGTTACGTAATCGGGTCAACGAACACATTCCAGTTTGGGTTCGCAAAACGCTCATGGATACCACAATACCGGGCTCAAGTCAGAATGTGACAAGTCACAAGGAACCAGCGTCATCGATCGCCCGACACCTGTTGACTTGTCGACCCCAATGAACCTGGAGAAGGCGTTTCGGATACGTTACGCAACAAAAAATCGAAGGCTTCTCCGGTTCGCGGAGGCGGTAGCAATTAGCAAATGGAAGCCACCCTCTGCGTACAGAAAGACTTGTTCGTCAGTACCAGATTGCCCTGGTAACTGATGTGTACGGATGTGTGTGTGTTTGTGTGGTTGTTGATTTTGTTGTTTAGCTTCACAATGCCCATTGAACTTTGCTATATAAACCCACAGACTGCAGTATGTACCTGATGAGATGCAGCGAAATGTGCTCGAGAGATACATTGTGCAAAAACTGTTTCTGACTTCTCTGTTCAAATATCCATTGGTGATAATCCTGGTAACATCTAGGTTATACACTACACAAACATCTGCACGTGCTGTCAAAGTGAGCTATAAACTAAACACGGTATGTGGCTATTGTACAAACTGTCTGTCACATTATCACGAAAAAGTAGCAAACAATGTGCTGAACTGAGCACGACAATGGTTACTCCGTCACATAAACCGGAAAGCTTTTCAAACTCTTCTGCCTTTAGAAAAAGGAAATGTACGCAAAGAGCTGCGAAAAAATTGCAGTAGGTCCATAAAACGTCACATGTGAATTTCTTCCTGAAATTCTTGTCTACTTGAGTATCGAATACGTCATGGAGACTAAACCCTTGGTTAGATCCGTCACCAGGAAAGAAAGCTCTTCACTCTTGCGGATTCAAACGGACTGAGTAAATTAAGTACTCAGACCTTTGTTAGACGACGTTTTCGCTATCCAACTACTGTTAGTGTAATAGAATAATTAAGCACCAATTATGGATAAAGTCACCTGTGGGGTACAGTCTGAGGTTCTGTTGGAATTTTACTTGCCTAACAGAAGTAGTTACTAAACGATATAGCACTTCTTTATTGCCTGTTTTATCACTCCTACTCTAACATTGTGCCTGAAAAGAACGGTGCTACCGGCACAGGTAGTTATCGTTCACCCGATACCGACACTGTGTATAAGAGACAGTCCAGCTTTGAATCACTTATATACCTTCGGTATCGTTGTGACCATTCAGTACACCTACCCATATCTTTTGAAGACGGTTTCCAGACCCACGTACATTTTAAAGATCTCCTGATGTGGAATAATTCAACACTAGAACGTGTGGAAATTTTACACGCCACTCATAAATTGACAGTAGTAGAAGATTACTATTGCCAAAGCGCCATACAATTACACAGACTACAATTTTGCACTCATGTACTGTACAATCGTCAACGAAGGTAAACGAAAGTTCGTATTTTCCACGAGGTGCTATTCGGATGACATACCCTTGTTTTTCGTTTTTAACAGATAACTTCATTGAATTTGATTTGAAGTGAAAACGAAGTTTCGAGTCTTTTCAGCACTCGTTGCATACAGGTTGACAGATTTGGATGGTTGTGATGCAACTATTCCTGCCGGAAACCTGTGATATGGTCTACTCGACAATGTATCTCGCGTGTTCAGTCGCCACTATAGGCCTGTCATCTTCAGGTAACTTGAGACGCTGCCTGGCACGCCCAATAAGTCAGTCTGTTGTATTTCATTTTATTTTTGGCCTCTAGTTTTCATCTCCGTAAAAATCTACAATTCTTTTTGTTCCAACTGCTCAGCTCTTCTGCTTTTTTTCACCCGTGAGATATTTTCCACACTCCGATCTTGCATTAGCGATGTCAGTTAGCAGTCTGTTGAAGATCGCGAACCTGTTGGCGCCCTCAAACAGTGAACGATGTTTCGTGACGATCTTGTAGAGGGTAGAAAATTCCCGCCTTATAATGTTGAAGGCAATTTATGATTTTAATGAAAAATTGCTTCGAATGAAGTCCACACATGTGACGACGGTAAAAATCCTCTGATAACAGTACTGGAAGAAACAAGATGCCAATACATTCGTTGGTTTCATCAAATCATTGGGATACTGAAATCCCGGCAGCAAAACTGCAAAATTCTTTTACTGAATGGCGATGGCGTCACAGACCGAAGTTCATGCACTTGACGACAACTATGTAACAGGTAGCTTTTAGTACAGTCTGCTACACTTGCGTTGTGCTTGTAGAACAACTGAGCGAAGCAAGGGTGTGAACAAATGGATATCCCAATGAAAGACTTTTCAGAAGTGTGTTGACAACGTAAATAATAGTATCCAATCTAATAGTAAACAGTGCCTTCTGAGGTACGTGCATATATCGTTTTAGGTGCTGAAATGCCTTATCTGTAATAAAATCACTCAATTTTTGCGGATTCCTTCCGGAGTTTTGCATTACAGAGACAAGTTATAAGTTCTAAAAGCCTGGAAGTTGCTCGCATATCAGCAAAATGTTCTTCCTTTGTAAACTCCTAAACGCCATGTGACCAAGAACAGCAGCAGTCTGTCATTCAGGTACCCCCTTCCGGCAAAGGACTCTACTTGTATTGCAACAAACGAAATTATCTGGCCTCCTTATAAACAAGAATTAGCGAGAGTTGGCTAGCATAGACTAATGACTCCCAGTAAATAAAATCTTTGACGGTCGTATGCGTGTATTTATCACATAGTCTTGTTAGAGATACAGTGAGCCGGTTCCAGGACGGTTAGTCAACAGAACGTAACCACAGTGCAGTTAGTCATTACGTACCTACACATGCAAGGTTCACGTCGCGTTACTGGCTAGTGATCCAGTTTGGACATGGGCAACGTTCAGTTGCACTTTTCAAACGCAAATCCAAAGTATAGTATCCCGCCACAAGATTAGAAAAACAGAGCCAACATTAAAATCCTTTCCCAAATGTCATTTAAACGGACCATAATTCTCAGATGAGATGTTCAGTCAACATAAATGAAATAAGCCAGTTAGTTGAATTTCTAATTGCAGCTCCAAAATTTGATAAGACATGACCGAGATTAAACAAACATCTCAACCCTGAAGGAAAATAACCGTAATGGACTCATGAATACTGCTGGTTATAGACAAATAAGCATTAAGTGTATGTGCGCAGAACGGAGTCGAAAATACAATCTAGATTATTAAAATATTATACCATTTGTTGTGGAAAAGCGAAACATGGCTGTAACGGTAGTATTACGCGGTGAGAGAATTATAGCACTTTTTTAAAATTCGGCTTTTGTAAAATGACGTGTTTGCTGAAAAGTAGTACACCAAGTAACAAGTGGGGAATGGAGTGGGTACTGTCAGGTTGCTTACACCAAGACAGAAGTGAGTGCAGTAATCGAACGTCGAACCTGCAACCGTGTGTGAATAGTGATCGGTATCATTACCACTGGGTCACTGCAAGCTCTATTACTGATAATACGCAGTCGGTGATCGAGTGACAGGACGCTAAACAGACCATACCGAACCACTAGTACAAACCAACAACCAAACGGCGGAAAAATTAACCCTCTGCGTGCAGGCACCAAGGCCAAAAAAAAGTACATATCCAGTGCTATGAGAAAAACACTCACCTTATCAAAAGCTGCGTGAGCAGATTCAGGCAAGATCCTGAGGGATGAAAAAAGGGAATATGTGAAATGGAATAGATGATCTGCTGAACGGAGGAACCATAATTTGTGTACCAACTATGTATGCGCTGCTAAGAGCAGTTCAGCGAGTTAGTGAGAGTATGTGACGAATAGTGGGTAGTTACAATTACGTCCCATTTTTTGTTGTACTAAAACCTGTGGACTATGTATAAACCAAACGCTTCCCAACCATATTTATCCAGTTTGGTTTAGTTGATAGAAACTTGGCTGGTAACATGGGGGCTGTCAACTGGAAATCCAAAGAAGGATGAAATCGATGACGGTGGAGAATCGATTTGATGACGGACAATGGTATATCACTAAGTGCTTAATGTAAGACTCACACTGTGTCTGGGGACCATCTTTCCTTGAAAAGTTCTTATCCAGTCTCAGATCGACACGTACTTTGTGCTCGAGTTGTGTCATCCGACTGGAGGGCTGTCCTAAGAACGTTCACGATGCGTTTGATCTACCGCGGGCTGTTTCATCCATTCATGGGCCTCAAATTGTGGTGTTTCATCCGAATCGCACGTTTTGATCGTTCCTCTCCTGGACTTGATCAGACAGTCTCACCACCATTTCTATCCAAGCCCGGCTTTCTTGGTATAACTGTTTGCAGCCATAGGAGCTGGTTCACACGCCTTGCATAACAGCTCCGCGTTGTTGTCGAGATGGAGATCAGACGGCAATACTCGTATGTGTGAGGCGTCGCAATAAAACACATCTTTATTGTCCAACACGCTTGGTTACCAATGCACGCAGACGATCTTCGCGTATTATGAGTCAGAATCTCACGGCCACAACACCAACCAGGTTCGTTCACCACGTCATGTGCAACTTTCTGTCGTTTATGTTTGTGTCGAGCGCCTTCTATCAGAAAGGGGTTTCACGCCTGCCACTACTCGTCGTTGGTCCGATCCCTTGTAATGAGCGATGATCATGCCGATCGCCATATGTTGACCTCAATCAGCTCACTGTGGGCTTTTGGACGTACCTCCTACCACGTCAAGGTATTCCGCCAAGTGTTGGAATACTGACACCTCCAGCTTGATAATCCAAGACAGTACCACTGACTTATTTTATGCTTGCTAGCTTCTCCTGACCGTTCGATGTTGATTGTACCCTTGGACCCGCGCAGTTCATTTTGTTGTAATATCATTTGCGAGCATATATAACTGCGACCTCTTGTATCATTTATCCCATTAATAATAATTTAGTAACCAATTCAGATTTGCCGATTATGGGGACCCGAATCGGTTATGTATTACTCGATGTTCAAAGGATACTGTTGTAATACAGTTACATCTAGGCATTCTGTCACTTACAATAACGACTTCCAGAGTATGTGGCAATTGTTAGTTTAAACCTGCAATCTGAAGTGAACCGTATGTATTCGGACCAATGGAGTATCAAGAAGTTATACACTGAAGTTGTTAATTTTTGCTACCTCCGCTCCATGAAATTGCCGACAGAAATTTTTCCTTTGAAAGCATTGTTGTTAAAGCCTACCAAGTCAAGTAAACTTCCACGAAGGCTGTTCCATTAACCGTTAAGAAGTACGTAAAGAACCACTTAGATACGTGAATATCTGAACCATCACCCAAACCAAAAAGCGATTCCCGTGCAAACTGTTAGCCCTGTAACAAAATGAAGAGTAGTGAGTTATTGCTATAGTGACCTATGGACGCAGTATAGATTGGGGTTTAAACTGGCGGGACATCAGAACGCCCTAGTATTCAATACAGATAAATAGTATTTTTGGAAAGCGGAAGAATGAAACGCATTGCAAAAGTACAAACAGGGATACACTGAGATTAATGCGTAGGCTATGGGAGAACGACAATGCAGCCCTAAACAAAAGAAACTCAGGTAAGAACAGAACAAAGTAATGTATTTTAAGTTGATGTTATGAAACCGAATGAGAGTTACCGAGTAGAATGATACGCACGTAAAATATGAAATAGAGAAAAATCTATTGAGATGATTAAACACTTGATTTCGTAATAAAGTGAAAAACACTCACATATGACAGTTCACTTTGTACCAAGATTAACCTACTATAGATTGACAATCTTTCAACAGACTTCATTTCAATTTGACATTCAAATCCGGACCCATTGAGCACATAATCAGAGTCATTCGTCTTCCACCGGTATCAAGAGTAGTCACAGCTCAGCGGTCACAATTACGAGTGTCTAAGATAGAGCATTAATTTCTGACCATATAACACTGATCTCAAAAACGTACTGTATGAAAATGCATCCCAAATCTGTTTCGACTGTTCTACAAAAGACTAGATTATGAGTAGTTCACTCAATCACGGTGAGTATGTGCTTTTTGCGACTGGAATGCTGATTCACCGAGCGAGTTAGATTTCTGTGGTGTCATACGACCACAACGGTGCGCCACACTCTGAATAAATCACAGGGTTGATTACAAACGTTGAGTGGCTAGTCATCAACACATTTCGAGCCGGCAACTTAGGACACTGGACTTTACATCCTCCGAGGAACCACACACGAAGGCAAAGGTTAGTTGCATTTGACTAATACAATGGTACAACTCATTAGTTCGGACCGGAGAATCTCGATTCACGTTATGAAAATAAGAATGTCGTGTGCGTGTTTGAAAGAAAAAATGGCGAGACACATCGATCAGAGCGAATGATCCTACAGCCCAGGACAGTGGAAACATCATCCCGGTTATTGGAGTGACCGCAAGAAATAAACAGGTTATACCAGGACACATTAACCGCTCAGAACAGAGGACGCAAATTCATCCTCAGATATTCGACCAGTGACGTCGGCATCAAATTGTACGCACCGAAAGTCAGCAACAAGACGCGGACATTTGGTACTGAGGATCAAAACGAGTTCATTCGAGATAGAAGTGGTTGGGCCAAACATGAATGGTGCCAACTAACCATTTCTTATTTCCAGCACACTGTACAGATGCCGCAGGCCACTGGCGTAAGTTTCAAGATGGAAAAATGACTTGGCAAGGAGGGGTGAAAGCGGTTACCAATGCATTAATTATGATAGGATGGGCTCGAAATTTGGGCTGTTGGAGGGCCTACCTTTACGGACTTTCTAATCGAGTGAGCCTAGCGAGCAACATTTTTTTTTAAGGACCGATGACTTTGTTGAAGCTATCCAGATAACAACGCCGCACTTTCATCTTTTATTTGGATAGAGCGAAGTGCTGCTGATGTTTTCATAATACAGGAGGGAATAATGATATATATATATATATATATATATATATATATATATATATAAAACTTTAGTTTGCGTCAAGTCACTGGTCTGTTCACACAAAAAGTGGAAAATGTAGCGTCAATATATGGACGACCTCAACAAAACAATTGACCTTTGTAAGGGAATAAATGTCGTTCGCCAAGCCCACCTGGTAATCACTCTCTACCCACAGTGCCGGTATAATTCGCTTTATCCGGATCCCCTAAGAACTATGTGAACTAGCGACACACATTTTGCCACCTACCTGCAGACCTGGCAACAAAGAACTTAGGGAGTCGTTATTACCTGTTAAAATGACATTGCTAAAGGAAGCTGACAACGGAGTGGGCCTGCGTTGACCACCGAACAAGTAGGACATCGGAAACAGGGTATCCTTAACACAATACTCGTAAACATCAGGATACCATAACGACGAATTCTACCATCAAGTAAGTCATTAGACTTGATGCGCCCAACCGCGAGTATTTTCGTGAGTATTTCTGTATTCGTGTCGCCTCCTCTAGAGGCATTACTTAATTTTGACGAAGGGATAAGGGAAGTTCGATTGTACATACTGTGATTGAACAGACCACTGCAGTAGTAAACCGGTGAAAGAATGTTGGAATAGTATATGGTCATTTGTGGATGCGTGGGTGAAACAATCTTTTACACGCAATTATAAGAGAAGCCGTCATTCAATTTGGACCGAAAATCACTCAAAAAGAAACTACCGTTCAGATAGGTATATCACACTGAGTTCCCGAGCAGAGCAACGCTTGCTCGACTGGATCCCAATGAACAGTTGCTTGTGTTAAAGCCTGCTGACACAAGTAAGAAAAGTATTGCGCGTTCATTGTATTCGGGTACGCTTAAAAGGACAGTTGTTTGGACGATATTATGAATATGATCCGTGACGTCCGCATAAACCTTCTGAAAGATGACTTAGACGCTATCACATAAGTGGGCAACAGAAAAGTTCAATAGGATCGACAATCCCTAGATGAAAGCGGCTGTGTGATATTGTTGGTGTCTGAACGTGATGCACCGACAAAGGTGAAGAACCTTTCTGCATGTGTGTATTTTACGGTCACTACATTCCGAATGCCAACACAGAAAACATTGCATCATATGAAGGCAGCCTCGCACATCTCAGCAATGGACACAAATCAACTGTTCCGTTAAAGACTGTCGAGCCATTTTGATGAAACCACCTAGTCTGGAATCTTACCATTGTACGGGCCCGTTTTTTCCGACTATTTGTACACAGATCATATGCTAGTAAATGTACGTATTCACGCGAAGAGGGTATATAGAGGACTCACCAGGTGGCACTGAAGAAGTGAGTGCCCAAGAAGAGTCAGGTGAAAAAGCCTGATAAACATTTGAGAAAAATCACAGCATACATGAAAGTTTGTCATGTAGAAGCATGCTCCGAAGTAGCCGTGGAGTTCGGACATAAACAAACTTCCGTCACGTAAGCAAACCCTATAGACAACGGTCGCCCAAATACACGCTGTTTCCACAACGATATAGACTGCCAAAAACATAAAAACAAGAAAGCCAAAGGCTCGCGGAAAGACCTTGATCGGACGATTAAAAAAAATGGAGCGAGCTTTTCAACCTTGGAATAGCAGAATACTATTTTTCCAGATTCGTGAACGTGATGGTCGCCGACTTGGCGTGATGCCATACCTTAAAACTAAGGTTCACCTGTCAACAAGTCGGGCCCATTTGATGGATGAGCAGATCACTATATGGAACAGCTCATCTCATTCGGATCATAGAGACGCCTAATCCCGACCAACCATAGGAGATCGAAAAGGAAGTAAAAATGAACCTTATGTTTGACCTGTTAAAAGTTGACAAGCCCTCTCTCTCTCTCCTTCCCTTTTCAATAACGGTGGAGAGAGACCGACAACAGAACTGACACAACTTGGTAAACTGAAGACCTACCTCATGGTTAGTGCTTATCAATCGCTGTTTCGCTAACAAAAGATACTAGAAGTCTACGTGACAATCAGATAGACATAGGTCTTGTTCCTATCGCATCTAAGCTAGGGGACTTATATTGCGGCAGCTCATCTAATCCAATGAAATCCAGATTCGCCGATAACAAACTGAATTCCAATCCGGTCGTGAGTGCACCGATAGCACTTGTACTCTATGAAAAGTTTTAGATAACCGCTGTTGCAGACAACCGAAGGCCATAGTATCTTTAAGTCTAGGGTGTCTTCGATTAAAGTGTTCGTAAGGCCTTCAAAAGCTGCCTATTTCCAAATGAACTTCCAATTGAAAAATGTGATTTTGTTGAAATCGTTATACATTTATATATTTACATTTGACTCGGAAAAAAAACATTTAAAGTGGCAGACGCGTCACATTAAATAAGAAAAAATTCACTATGGGAGGTAAAGAATGAGAAGGATGTGCAAGAAGCGAAAAATGAGGCCGATGCACACAGATTCACAACACGAGCGTCATTGCTTTCCATTCTTCGTCATATCAGACGGTCCTTAATCAAATACGTTCATTATCCTTTGGACTCAAGTCAAGAAGCCGAAAACACCCTACCTAAGCAAACTTCAATGTCAGTGCCCACATATCCCAAACCTAGATAACATACTGGCCACCAGGGTACCGCTTCCAACTTAACCTACCAATAGCAAACAAGGCACAAGCGGTGGATTATAATCTAAGATATGGCCATACCAATGAAGCCTGTGAGACGAGATCAATACGCTCGGGATCGACAACGTTTATCCATCCCAAAGGCATGTGAGCGAACTTCTTCACTGCTGACAAGATGTTCGCACCACACACCGCTTATGCATCGGAGGCATCGATGGTCGAAAACAGACAATATGTGAGCATGATCCGCGCGCATAAACCAGGCTTTGTAGCTGTACAAGGAAGCTACTTTTACAATGGTAAAACACATTCGATTATTCCCAGAAGTTTGAACAAAACAGTTAGAACACGAAAACTGGTAGATGCAAGCATTTCGTATTGACTCATCAGTACCAAATTTACAATAACATGAAACGGTTTTTATGGAGAAAAAATACAGGGTAGACAATTAATCAGCTGCCCAGGATAGGTCACCGAGTCCAGGGAAGAGGTCAAATTCACGAACAGTTGTTTCTGAACACAGAGAGCTGGCTTGAGTCGGTTGATTGCGACTGCTTCGGCAAACCGTAAGAATCTTGGATTGTAATGGCGTAAGAACATTCTGAGCGCTATCGATCCAGCTTGTGCATTCAGAATCCTGTTACGTCATTCTAACCCAAGATTCTTACGGTTTGCCGAAGCAGTCGCAATCAACCGACTCAAGCCAGCTCTGTGTTCAGAAACAACTGTTCGTGAATTTGACCCTTCCCTGGACTTAATGACCTATCCTAACCAACTGGCCGATTTGTTGGGTATAAAAACCGTTTCATGTTATTGTAAATTTGGTACTGATGAGTCAATACGAAATGCTTGCATCTACCAGTTTTCGTGTTCTAACGGTTTTGTTCAAACTTCTGAAGGGAATTAACTGTTTTAACTTTCACAGAAATATTAGGATCACGCCGGGGCCACAGATGACGCGCTATAAGGTTTGTGATCTCAACGAACACTGCACCAGCGCTGATGCGGCTCCCAAGGTACATGAACAATCTGACAACATACCAAAGGTTTGCCACAAAAGGTGAGAGCAG
>LOND01028912.1:0-18973 GCA_014220965.1 Paragonimus kellicotti
GTCCCAAACGATAGTAGTTGAAATGTTATTATCATAATGAATGTAGCCTATAGTAGTGAAGATGGCGCGGATTCATTATACAGCCACGACTAAGACTGCGATACCTACGCCAACACACTAACTTTGATGTTAGTGGTTTGTAGTAAATTTACATTCACAAGATAATGTGAACAGGCACGGTGGTACTGGTAAGGCAACTCTCACGTCGCAGGGAGTTTAGGATTTTGGGGACGTCGAAGGTGATCTCACTACATCAGCCCCCTAGAAGGGCGACTAATATAGGAGGCCTTCTACCTATAAATTTTAATCCTAGGCAACAGCTGCTGTCTTGCTGGCCAGCCGCGCGCGAGCCACCCAACCTGAAAACGCCTCCTGAGGACGTGACAGGGGGTGTGATTTCCTCATTGCGCAGGCACAGAGTGCTACGGCGTTCAAGGTTGTTCTCCTTGGGCCCAGCAACTGCTGCTATGCATCGCGTTAGACCTAGAAATAAGAAAAGGTGAAGTACCTGTATGTTAGAGAAAAGGCAGATACCCACCGTAACGCGTGTCTTGAAGCGCCTGAGGATATTTACAGTTAGGTGCAGGTGTCTTCTGTGCAAAGTGGGCCATGCAATTGTACCTACCATGAACTGTTGATTGCTGGTGGACACACGCATGAATACACAACGAATTATCAACTGTATAATAAGGTGCGAACTACTCGAGATAGCGCGCGGGAAAATGGACGCGCCTCTCCTGAACGGGTTGTAGATTTAGGAGGGAGAACGTCGGGAATAGATGCGGAAGGCAACGCCGGGCTGAGTTGGAGGTTGAAGTATCTGAGGACAGCTCGGATGATGTTTGTGTTGTTAATTTGCGGGTTGAGTCGGTGAAAGCAGGTTTAAGGCGGTCAATAGAGACCGTGAGGTGTTGACCGAAACTGTCGATCACGTAAGTTTTTGCAGACCGTTTAATGACACGAAAAGGTCCTTTATACGGTTGCTGCAGCGGTTTCTTGACAGAGTCTGTTCGCAGAAATACGAACTCACAAGTGCTGAGTTCTTTAGGAACGTAAGACGAGTAACACTCGGTTGCGGCGACCGTATGTAGTTAGTTAGTTGATTGGCATAGTCCTGGGCGTCGATAACAGCTTTGCTTGACGGTTGAAAGAAATCCGCTGGAAGGCTTAGAGGACGACCGTAGACGAGAGACGCTGGGGTCGTGCTGTCATCTTTGACGCAATTGCGAATACCAAGTAGAACTAGCGGTAAAGCTTCCGTCCAATCCGTCCGCTCGTGAGCACGTAATGAAGCTTTGAGCTGACGATGGAAACGCTCTACGAGTCCATTCGCTTGTGGGTGATATGCTGTGGTGCGTGCTCGGTGCACGCCTAACAGCTTGGTCAGTTGTGAAAATAAGGCTGATTCGAATTGGGTACCGCGATCGGTTGTAATGGTGGACGGACAACCAAAACGTGCGATCCAATGCTCGACAAAAGCGCGAGCGACAGATACTGTTGATGGGTCTGGCAACGGTATGGCTTCTGGCCAGCGAGTGAACCGGTCGATACACGTGAGTAGGTAGGTGTAGCCTCGAGAGGGTGGAAGTGGCCCGACGAGGTCCAAATGGACATGTTCAAAACGATCGTCTGGATGTGAAAAGATTGCCGGTGGGCTGCTCGTGTGTCGGTTGACCTTGGAACGTTGGCATGCAAGGCAGCAACGGGCCCAATGCCGCACGTCCCGATTCATGTTAGGCCAGACGAATCGATCCGCGACCAGTCGTAGTGATGCACGTACTCCTGGGTGTGACAGGTTATGCAGCGCTTCGAAAACTGCTCTTCGTAATGAATGTGGCACGATTGGCCTGGGGTATCCCAGCGTATTGTCACATACAATGGTACCAGTCGAAGATGTCAATGGCACTGTGACAATCCGTAGATTCGTGCGTTTTAGATCGTCCATAAACGTGCAATCGGACTGTTGCTGTGCAGCTATGTTGCGATGTGAGATCAGGTCGGTGGCTGTAGATACGCTGTGCATTCGTGATAGTGTCCGCAGCGACGTTTGCAGCTCCGGAGACATGGCGGATGTCCGTAGAAAACTGGGCTATGTAGTCCAGCTGTCGAGTTTCTCGAGGTGAATGTCTATCGGAGTAATTCCGCAGAGCATACACGAGAGGTTTGTGGTCCGTGAAAATAATGAAATCACGGCCCTCGAGTGCGTGACGAAAATGGCGCACAGCTCTATACACAGCTAAGAGTTCACGACCGAAGGTGCTGTATCGCGTCTCAGTATCACTGAGGCGTTGAGAGAAGAATGCAATCGGCTGCCATTCATCCAGAATAGCTTGCTGTAGCACTGCACCTATGGCTGTGTCTGATGCATCCACGGCGATGCTGATCGGTGCATCCGGTTGTTGGAAGTGCAACATGACTGCAGAGGCAAGTGCCTCCTTTACGGTGGCGAAAGCTGTTGTGGCTTCGGGTGTCAGGTGTAAAGTACGTTTATTGCCCGAAGCAAATCAGTCAAAGGCTGCATAAGCTTGGCGCAGTTGGGAATAAATCGACGATAATAATTCACAAGTCCATTGAAGCGGCGGAGCTTGGGAATTGTGTCGGGAAGCGGGCACGATCGAATAGCCTCGATCTTAGAATCGAGCGGTTTAATCCCTTCTGCTGAGATGCTGTGGCCTAAAAATTCAACGAGGTTTGTCCGAGTTCGGATTTGACCCCGTTGACAGCAGGACTGTTTCGCGCCAGGTGTTAAAACAACGTCCGAGGATGGATGATATCCTTTTCCTTGGAAGAGCTATCTACCGGGATATCATCGAGTTATGCACAAACGAAGTCTAATCCACGGGTGACTTCATTAATCAGGCGTTGGAACGTCTGTGCAGCGTTACGGAGACCGAAAGGCATGCGCAAAAATTCGAACAGACCAAATGGAGTAGGTGATAGCTGTTTTGGGTATATCCTCCTGTGCTACCGGTATCTGGTAGTAGGCACGGACGAGGTCAATTTTGCTGAAAATTGTTTTCCCCGCGAGACTAGTAGTTAGATCGTGGACGTGTGGTACAGGGTACCTATCTGGAACAGTAGCATTGTTCAATCCACGGTAGTCTCCACAAGGGCGCCAATCACCTTCCGTCTTCTTTGGCACCATGTGCAGAGGAGATGCCCATGGGCTATCGGAAGGGCGAATTATACCCATGTTCCAGCATGTGTCAAAATCCGAAACGGTCGGTGCGCAATCTATCTGGTGTCAATCTTCGTGGTCGTGGAAAAACTGGTGGACCTTTCGTCTTGCCTTGACGTACCACGACAGCAGGTAGCTCGTTCGATGGACGGGTCAATTCTGCGAATTCACGCAGTACTGCTCGGTATCTATCATCACCGCTTGGTTCAGCAAGCAGCGGGCTGAGGACAGACGTCGAGGAAATGGTGCCTATGGTAGATATACTCGTCAGAGGATCTAGGAGCTTGTGGTGACCTGCGTCGACAACTAACCCAAAATGCTTCAGGAAGTCCATGCCCAAGATGGCATCTGGTACGTCCGCAATAATGAACACCCAACGGAAAGCACGTCGAAGGCCCACATCCAGCGTAAGGGAGCGTGTGCCAAAAGTGCGTATGGGGTTCCATTGGCGGCTTGGAGCTTGAAGGGTGTCGAACGAGGCGTATCCTCCTTTCTAGGTGGTACGACGCTGACTTGAGCACCAGTGTCTACTAGAAAACGCAACCTAGAATTTCTATCGGGTATAAAAAATAGGCGACCAGGAGTAGGACTGCCAGCAACAGTTGTCGCCATTACTTGCTGGCACTCGCGTTTCCCGAGACGGTTGAGAAATTGCACGGCTTAATGCATTTCCGTGCCTTGGTCCGAAATCTGTGATGATACCAGCAATATTCCTGTTCTTGAACGCGACATAGAATGATTAGGTCCTCCAGAGACGGAACGGAATCGGAAGGATTTAAGAGCCTGGAGTTCTAGAAAGCGTTTTATTTCCTGTGCTGCGAAATCCACGGTAATCTTTTCTGTACGCACCTCCATCTGATGCAGTCTGCTGTGGAATGTGCACGATGACTCAGTTGGCCAACCTTGACAAACCGTATGGAGAACTCGTTGAAATGAATGGAGAAATAATTGCCTGTACAAAATCGGGCAATCTCTGCATCCAAAGGTAGCGCATGAGTTTGTCATCAATCCTGTGATTTTGCCCACCTGTCTCAACCGCCGAAGCAACTGAGAGGAACAGTAATAATGTATATTTCTCAACGCATTCGTGAGAGACACGCTCGGATGTGCGCGATCATGACAGATAATTACAGGCGTTACAAAGCAACAAATGGTTACATTATAAGACAAACATGAAATCTGCTGACAAAAGAAAGCATAATCAGAGAGAAATGGGTTGCGGTTTACAAACGTTTGATGCACGCACGAGAAAGGAAATAGTTCGCTTGTTCCACAGATTCAGTTCAAAAGATGAGATGTTACACTAATTTTTCTTATACAAGGTTATGTAGGGGACGATGTTTCAAATATTTCAAGGTCATGCCGGAAAATACGTGCAAATGCATCTTCGAAGGATTTCGCCGTTATTTGACGTAATTAGCTACGGAAAAATGTTGAAGTAATTCGGCTTGGGCGAGGGAGGACGGAAGTTTCCAAATCCGGCGAAGAATTGAGCAAACTCCAGCGCAGGACTTCTTCGATTGTTCGAAAACGTCAAAAAGTTGAAAATCTCGCGAACTGCTCGGTCAATACGGGGTTTCTAACGTCCATTCATCGCGGAAATTTTCCTCGCATAACGGATGTTTTCAAGAGTGAGAAAAAGAACACAATCTCACGTGTTAAATGGGGAAATGTGGAGTGATCACATGTAATATGACAAATAATGTATACGTAATATTTTCTTGACAAAACTTTACGCGATATTAATATTTTCGTGTTCTTCAAAAAGTATATAATATCGGCAGGCAATTGTTATAGTATTCCACGATGATTGGGTAACCAGCAGCTACTTCTAGAATGATTATCACGTGATAATCAAAGCTTCGTACGATATTTGACATTCGTTTTTAGGGTTGATTCTGAAGGTAGAATCTGTAGTTCATTGCGCAACGCAGTTAATAGTGGTTAAAGAGTAGGGCTTGAGGCAGGGAAGACAGCGCGAGGCGTGAGCTGAGGCTTTATGCACTTGTGCAAGGTGAACTTGAGGAGTATTTTTTCACAACTTTCCGTCGATAGTTTTGGTATGTCAGCCGATTGAACCGTCAGTATCGGATACTAATAACTATAGCCTGATGGATTGTCAGGGAGAATAATTTATCAGCAATGAGTATACATATAATGAATTATAATCCTGTTTTATTCCTCATGTTTTGTTCTAATTAAGTAGAGATGAGTATACAAATTACATGTATGTGATAGCTAAATGTTCCCCGGACCACATTCAAAGAGGCTATCAGGAGATACAGAAGGTTCAAAGAATGATACTGCTTGATGATATAAGAAAGCTGTCCAACCCCTTTTTGAAACGCTGAATGTTGTTACTGGCTCTGATTGATTCGGAAGCCTATTCCAAATATAGGAATATTTTACAATAAAGAAGTTGGCGCGTATCTTTTTCCGAGCTAACAGGGCTGGCAAAGTGGAACCTTTGTTCCTTAGACCATATGGGAAGCTGTGTTGAAAATGAACGGCGAACGCTGTAGTGATGGCGTCCGAGTGTATCAGTTTATACAGAAGTGTAAGATTTAACTTCAGTCTTCGTAACCAAAGTGGATCAATACCAAGTGATTGACAGCGTTCACTATAGGTAAGTGAGGATGAATATCCTAACAAGCTTTTGGTAAATGATCGTTGGAGATTTTCTAATACAAGCCTATCAGATTTGCGTAGGTGACAGTAAATGAAGGTGCAATACTCGAGTTGAGGTCGAGCACACATTTTGTAAAGAGCCAGCTTCGCATCCGGCAAACCTATTCTTTTTGATACAGCCTATTGTCCTTTTAGTTTTTGCTACCTGAAAGCGTACTTGTTCGGAGAAATTGAAGGAGTTTGAATACCATATTCCTAGATCTCGAACGGTTGTGGCGGTGTCAATATGATGACCATCTAGTGAGACAGACCCATTGGGTATTTGACAACCATAAGTGATAATGTTCGATTTGTTCGCTGAGAACGTCATGAGCCATGTTTTGCACCACGACTCCAATGATGCTAGGTCCTGTCGTATATTTTGTAGACAGAAGACGAGGTTGCCAGGCTGTCGGAAATGTGTAGACGATTTTGATATCGTCAGCAAAGAAAGGGTTTGCCATGTTTAATAACATCGCATACATCATTTATATACATGAGGAAAAGCAACGGTCCCAGAACACTCCCTTGAATCACCCCACTAGTCACTGGTTTTGGTGTTGAGCAGTGCTCTCCTATTTTGACAGTTTGTGTTCAGGCCTTCAAGATATGACGAAATCTGGCTGTTCAAGGGATGCTATTTTGATCAACACACGCTCATGCGACACACGATCAAAAGCCTTTTGAACGCCTAGGAGTATGAGGATCACTGCATTGCGGTGCGACTTGATGAATGTCGATACAAAATGTGAAATGTTTGATAAATTCCTCGGTTGCTACGTTCTGGGTCTAGATGTAAGAAAGAACGTATTACGGTTTAATGGATCCTTAGTAAAGACAACAAGGTATTTTGATCAATGTATTGGACTGGACGGTAGAGTACATTCGCCGGTTTGGTAACTGTATTGAAGTCAAACTGACACTTGACTATGTTATGGTCACTTCCTGGAAATTGTTCCAGAACGGATATCCCTACAGACGAGATACCTATGGTGAATATGAGATCCAAAATATGCCTCTGTCTGGTGGGCGTTATGACATGTTGGTTCCATCCATTCAGTCGGGGACATGAAAGAAACTCAGCTTGTTTTGAAGGATCTGAAATGAGGTCTAGGAGATGTTACGGTCACCATCTACTAGTTTTTTCGAAAGGCCTGTTTAATATATTATTTATTACCTCAACGAGGTCAAACAAATCACTACAAGTAGCAATAGGCGGTCGGCAGATGCTTCCTATAAACAGGTCGTGAGAATCTATGCAGACCACGAACCACAACGACTCCTCGGTTGTATGAATACAGGGCTCGTGAGGTGTGACTGTGGAAAATTGCTCTCTTAGGTAAACAATGCATCCACCTCCTCGTCCTGTGAGACGATCCCTACGAAACATATGATATCCCATGATGCTTACATGCGTGTCTGGTGTATCAGGAGAGCACCACGTCTCAGTGACGAGAATGATATGGGGATTAGACAAAAAACAAAAGATCTAAAGATGTGCATCTTACTTATCAATGATCTAACGTTTATGAGTAAGAAATTAATGGAATTTTTTCTGTCAGGCACAACACCTGAACCTCACCTGTCATGACAGATGGGGTAGTTGTCTGCAAACTATCACACGGATAGGTCTGGTAGAGGGGATGTACCAATTTTCCACTCATGTTCGAGCGGATGTCGCGAAGATTTGACTCCACGACAGAAAGTGCTGGAACAGGGTCATTATGGTAGGATGATTGAGTGGGATATGGAGAAAGGACCAGGTGGTGATGGATAAAATGCCCAAGGGTGCACTAGAAAGAACTCGGTTGACGGACGTTCGCGTTACTCATACTATCAGTAGGTGATGCACTTGACAGGGTATCTACGTTAGTAATTATGGTTACTAGTGACATGCATGTTTTGGTAGAAGGATAGGTATTGCGGAGCTATTGGGTAATGCACAAAAAGCGTGAAGCCTATTATAGTTGTGGATTGGCTTGAAAGCAGTAGTGGACAAATTGTTCATTTTCATCTGCGAAGCGTTGGCTCTTAGAATGTGATTCTTAGAACCCGATTCGTAGCGTTTATGAAATACCGTCGATTTACCCTTATGTTGCAAACCTAGAACATTATTTTCTATTAAGCACCATGCGGGTCTTAATGTTGGTTTGAATCCGTGTTCATTCGTTTTGGATATGCGGATGGAGTTTTACGGTGAGTCCAGATAATGGACGAAAATTCCCACAGTAGAATGAAGATGGATTTGCTTGTCCAGCCTTACTTTTGTTCTGGAAATTTGAGATACTGCCCCCAACACTGGAGAACTTTCGGCGCCTTAGGGCCAGGACTGATTGCAGTCAGCACCTTGTTTGACGGAGGAAATCGTTAATCACTAGCGGGGTTCCTCATCACCAACCGTGGGTTTAACTGGAGAAACTTGGACGTGCTTGGCGTCAACAGAGCTGGACATGACTTACTTTTCAGTAACCTTCCGGACGGACAACGTAACGGTGTTGCCAGTTGCAACTTGCTGATCCAGAGAATTTGTGGAGCAGTCGAGATCAACAGTCAAGTCGATAAGGTAGCTGATTTTGTTACCAGGGTTATTTACTTGAAAAATATATGCTTGCAACATTCCCCTTTGGCGTGGTATGTTGTCATCAAAGACCTCTATGGACTTAAGATTTGTGGCACGCACTATTTGTTTTTGTCTTTTTTAGGACTTTGTTCGCTACAAGTACGTGAACTGCGGTAACAGTGGACAGCATTCTTTGCTGTACTTTCTTGCGAAGTCTTAAGCAACGGCACTCCTGGTCTTCCATCCTACTAGCTTTAAATAAGACTCCACGGTCAACAAAGGTATTCTGTCAGGTATGTTAAACACAACCACTTTACTTGCACAGCGTAACCGTTTGTGCAGTTCCGTAGCTATTGTGTCAATAAACGTCCCAGCAGCTACAAGATCTTTATGACCAGAAGACTTACGGTGGGCTTAACTTGAGGCATTTAGAACGCTGACTATCGGACTCAGCTGGTGCAAAACTTTGATAGGCTGCTCGTACTTACAGTGTCGTTTTGCCATTTAAGCCTTTAAGTGTGTTATTTTTCTATCGTACTCTGCTAACAAATCGGTAATAGAAACCGAACATCACTTGACGTTGTTCCTCTTTGTAAGGTGCTAACATCATCGCTTTTGCAGCGAGATTTTGGCTCCTTGGCAATGGCAGGAATGGAGCAGGTGTTGGACGTGGTGTCTGGAGATTTTACGCCTCTCTTTGTTGTCATCATGCCTTTTTTGCATGAGGCTGATCGCGTGGCGACCGACAATTTTTGAAGCCTAGTTGACTCAATGGGCATTATGGTATAACATACTTTTGTAATAGTAATCTGTGATCAAAGCTATTCAAGGCAGTTAACAATAACAAAATGGAGTAAATTGTGTGCTAATGTGAACGGTTGAATGATATGAACGGAATATACACTTACACCGAATGATAAGTGACCCTTCACGAAACACGCGTCACGAAATTCACTAGTATATATGAATGCACATAAATATACAAAGATGGGAGAAAGGAAGAAATTGAACCTGGCGTATATAACGGTTGCAATAAATAACAGGAAGCATTAACAAATAGCTTATGGAACAAGCTCACCGATGTCGTGATGTTTATTGCATTATTTCGAGGCACAAATTTCCCACGAGCCTTATGTTAAAACGAATCAGCAGTCGTAATGAGAGTACTGGGAATCTGCAAACAAGCTTCATCCATTGATAAACTCACCGTCCACAAACGGAATTCAACGCAGAAAGTAGAGGCGCCGAAGAGTCGGACGTGAGAGAACCTCAGGCACAACCGCACGGCAACCGCCAGAGAGAACGAATGTCGACGGAAACTCCAGTCGACCTTCAGAATTCAAACAAGCGTCAGGTTGGTCGTGCGGCGTCCCAAACGGTAGTAGTTGAAATGTTATTATCATAATGAATGTAGCCTGCAGTAGTGAAGATGGCGCGGATTCATTATACAGCCACGACTAAGACTGCGATACCTACGCCAACACACTAACTTTGATGTTAGTGGTTTGTAGTAAATTTACATTCACAAGATAATGTGAACAGGCACGGTGGTACTGGTAAGGCAACTCTCACGTCGCAGTTGTGAAGACTGTATCTGTTTATTGCTAACGGTTGTAGAGGACTGGAACGTTTCTGCCTAGAACCGTGCCTATTCTCCACAATGATTAAACCAGAAAACCGAAATAATGGACGACGACGTTTATTGCAAGTAGACTGGGAAAGCAAGATGTAAGCGAAGCACGACAAAAGCAAAGCGCGCCAACCAGTCAGGTTGACGGGGAATTGTTATAATTAATCTGACCTTGGACGGTCGAACAAAACGAGAGAAATGCAGACATGCATACAAACAATCGCAATGATGCCAACGGTCAAAATAAGTAGCAAAACAGTTGGAATACGTGGCAAACCAAGAGTGTCTCTAGACTATGTTAGACCTACGATTGTCCATTTGTACTCTTTTGGTTTCCAACTTTTGTATGTGCTTAAACATTTGTTTGAACGAGTATGGATACCGACAAGTACCCCGCGCACTCGAACGTACGACCCCGCTGCGTGCTCGCTTGTCGTTCCGTTCTGTTACCGCTTCGTCTTGTTATTCGTTCGCTCTCACGTTGACCTCGCGGATCGACAATATATTCCTTGTTCACTCGTTGCGTTATTCATAACCGGCTGGCTTTGGTTCGCTTGTTACAACACAGGAAGTTTAGGATTTTGGGGCGTCGAAGGTTATCCCGTTACGATTGTTAGTAACTACAACGGTGGAATTAAATGGTACGATAGTTTAAATAAGTGGCAAATCAAGTGTCCCCACACGTAGTGTTCCAAGTTGACTACATGCATCCAACGGTAACCCGGGCACCACCCTCTTTAACTGACTGAGAATAGTGTCGACGGCCTTCAAAGACGAACGAGCTCCAACAGCAATTGCGCGAAAAACGTCTGTGGATGTCCCCATCTCCTTGTTGGCACCGACGACGTCGTTGTCTAAAATGAGTATGGTAATGATGTTTCATGACATAGTTACCTATCTGCATCCTGCATCATCATTGCTATGGTAACCGCCGAATCTGAATACTACAAAAAGGAATCAGCGAACCTTGCATCTGTTAGCCGAACATCCTTCACACATTCCATGGAATACGTATTGGTTTCGAGGGAACTTTCGTCTACATTCCTTAGTTGATATCAAAGCAAAGTTACTCACCTTGATAATGTCGTACGATGGGAAGGATCGCATGTATATTCTCCACAACACTAGCTGTCGGTGTAGTTTGCTCATGGGCTAGTTCAGCCAAACGACAAACGTCAGCACACGAACAACTCCGCAGCCGTTTCAATGCCTCACCGCTAATTTCCCACGCAACACAGGAAGCAAGGTGGCTTAAGTTATTCACTTGGCGCCACCAACGTTATTGTGTAGTGGTTCCATTAAACAAAATCGATATGAGCGGCGTTGGTGCACCAGCACGTTTTTAGAAAAGAAAACGTTTTGTTATTTTCATTAGCAGTTATGCCTGCAAAGGGATACACGAAAAAAATATCCACCGCATTTCGGTGAGTGACCCAGAATGAACACTCAGATATCACTCAGGGAACGGTTGTGTCCAGTATGCTGCCAGGATGTGGCTCAAGTTCGTTCGGACTGACACAGTTACTGTGAACTTTGTTCATCTGTACATCACGACGTATTATTACAACTTGTTCGTACTCAGCTCACACAATTCACTCACTGTCGGTGATCAAGTCAGCCTGTTAAGGGCCGGAAGTTTTCAACATTCAGAACCAGGTCTATTCTTCAAAATAGTTGATCCAGAAAACTGATTACGGGACAGCGAAGTATATTGCAAGTAGACCGGGATAATGAACTATAAGCAAAGCGTGACAAGAAAATGGAGCACCACAAAACAGCAAGCAAGCGACCAGAAATGTTGTGTGTCTTTTGATAGTCAAACAAACGAGAGGGTGCATACATGCAATCAAGCGAACTCCTCAATGCAAACGGTCGAATTAAACAGCAAGGTATTAGGAATATATGACAAACCAGGGGTGTCACTACAGACCGCCATGCGGAACCCGGTACATTGGACAACGCAAGTTCCGAGATTGCTGAGGAATGGTCTAGGATTTGGTTAGCTTCAAGTTTGTAGATCTGTCACTCCTCATGAATCCGTATTCATGTCTTCACCCGCAACACCGAGCAACGTGTCATCTACAAGTGGAGAAATTCCTGTATATGCAGTCACCCTTTTGAATTTATAATTAATCGGCAAAACTCCCTGAATACTGAATTTTGTGGTCGTCCAAGGACGCGGACTGACTTACCGTTGTGACAGGCAAGCCAGACGTTCTGGCTTCGTGTACCAGTTACACTCGTAAACCAACTTTGAGCAACGTGGAGACACCGGGGGACAACGTTCTTCTGAAGTAAGGGTTCCAACGATAGTCCTGTAAAAGGAGACAACAGAAACAAGCGTGAGCCAAAGGCCCAGTAAGACATGCACACGACTTAAACAAAAATGGCGCTGACAACACGGCAGCAGACTGCGTTACACCGTTGACCTATCAGTAAATTGGCCAATGAGACTTTTTGGGTTTCCTGGTACCAAATTGGATTGCTTACCAATGGTTTCTGTTATCAGACTACTGATCTACTGTATCTTCGCTTTTAAAAATTTCTCACAGACAAGCGAGACCTTTACCGTGTATCGCTGTCAGCAACATGATCTTCAAGGCGTCGCCTTGGGTGAGCTTTTATGTTGATGGTGTGCATTTTCATAGGCAGTCGAGTTGCTTCTATGGAATGTGAGGCGCAGGCATTAGGTTCCAGGCTGGTGTCTCGCAAATGTCTTGTGCTGTCATTGTCAGATGCTTCCATGGGGACACTGGAGAACGCGACCTTCCATAACGTTGCCGGTGTTTTAATCGTTCTACCTTCTCACGGCTGGTCTCGTCATCTTGAAGAGGTAAATACCCCTCATTTTATATTTGGTGACTAATTAAACCACACTTTTCAAAGCATTTTGCCGACTTTGAGCATGGATTACTCTCCACGGAACTCGCCGTACCTGTATACTTTGTATTCGAGGATAATCATGTCGCCGCAATCCAGAAGGACTTGAGTGAGCGTGCTGAAATAGAGGTACACGGTGGCGTTATGTCAGGTGAGTTTTCGTCAGGCCCTTATTTTTAAGCGATTTCAAATGTTTTATGGTCTACCGGCCACCGTTTAGTTGTTCATTCGACCCCACTTTCACGTTTGGATCACGCGTCTGTAACCAACATTGAGGTAAAACTTTTTTTTACATCGATATTGACCCGTTTAAGGGCTACTTACGGAGCAATGCGGACCAAAATTTGCCCGTGATCGTGATTTGCGCACACTACGATGCACTGAGTGCCATCCCAGTGAGTGAAAACTTGACTTATGGTTTTTAACACAACTTATAACGTAAGTCGAGGATGCTGTTGCTTGTCTTCCTATCATGTAGAACTTCAACTGACCGACTTTAAGCGAAATGAAAGTCTTTACAATCTCGTAGTTGTTGTTTCATGCGTTTCCTCGGGGGCGGTATTTTGCCGTGGTGTGAGGTCTGACGGTTCATTACTTAAATAGAGGTCAAGTCAGGTCAGACCACGGGACTCGCGGCTGTTGACAGAAATTGTGAGCTCCGAAAATCTCACTGTGCTGCAACATTTGTTGATGATCCAGCCCCACTTCATCCAATAGGAACAGCATCTTGAGTGGCCGCATGGTTGTGATCATAAGAATAGTTGACCATTGCAGTATGCTCATCAAGTTCACACGATGGTTCACTGTCGCTGTGGATACTACTTTGCCTCTGGTTGTCTGGTTATCTTCGGGGTTTTATTAATAGGAAATCACAGAAAGGCTGTGGGGAAAAAATGATGAGGCCTGGAAAATGAAAGTAGATGAAAAAACAGGCATTCCATTGTCCAGGTTCTCAGGCTAACTCAGAAAATTCCAATATCCACCGTTTACCAACTATGTGCTTGAATATAGCTGTCTTTGCGTTTTAGGTCATTTTTGTTGGCAACGTGTTCTAGGTGTTCCAGAAGTGAACCCGAATGTTTTTTGCTACGGTGTGGCCTTGTGAGCTTCCATCCGTGTTCTCAGCGTGTTGGGTTACCATTTCGAGTAATAAAGTGCACACGGGCATCCGCCAAACCTTTAAGCAGTGTAAAAGTTTCATCTAAGTACCCATGTTTGTGTCTTCTCTCTAAAGGTTAAAAATCCAGACGTCCAGGCCTTCTGTAGTAGTCTATATTTTTGATTTCCACAGACATCCTTGTCATTGGGTATTGTACTCGATCTAGCATTTTGGTATCTCGTTAGAAGATTTGGATCCCAAAGTTGTGCACAGTAGTCATGATGCGGTCGCACATACATCTTGTAGAGCGACACTGGGACCTCTGCTTCCTGTGAAACCACGGTCATCTTGAACTGGTACGATGCTGTGCTAGGTTTTCGTGCAGCAGTTGTAGTTTAATGGGATGGTTTGAAGTTAATCCCCACATGGGTTCCTCATGTCCGGTGATCGCTAGGCCTCCACAGGATTATCTGAATCGCCTGTGTACCCATGTAGTCTCTCTACGCCCGCCTCCAACAGTCGTTCCTGTTGGGTTACATTCAGTAGTAGTTCTCAGATTACTGTCCAATTATGGTCTATAAGTGTTGCATGGCGACACCGCCTGGATAACCCACTATCTTCACGTCGTCCACAAATACATTGCACTTACAAGGTAGATCAGAACCAATAAAAGTTCTGGGACGAACCATTGTCGAACGATACTCCTCAAAACCGTTCAGTGCGAATGAGCATCTTTTGTTTCACTGTAGGTCTATCAGTTTCAAAGGTGATCCGTCATTCATTTAGAAGACCTTGGCGACAAATTGACAGCTTAATACTTCTTTAAAGGAAGCTTGATTTCAACCGAGTCGAAGGCCTTTCTGAAATCTGAATAGTCAGCTTCTGTTTCTCCCCTGTCTAGCTCGTCAGGGATTCAATCGAAGACAAGTGTTTGTCAGGCAAGATCGTTTCTTCACGAACTCATGCTTCTAGACGGTTGAATAATCATGCTTCTTGATGTGGCTTGCAATAGTTTCCTTCATTATCCCTTCCACTAGTTTCAATAGGGTAGACGACAGACTGGAAGTCCTGTAATTTGGCGGATGTTCTCTGTTGCTTCATTTATGTGTCCGTTTTCGACCATCGGTGTTTCTGATGCACTGGTGATGTATAGTGGGAACAATGTATCAGCAGTGACGAGGTCCACCGATGTGTATAAGAGACGATTCTTGAGCGCAATGATCTTGTCTCACAGCCTTCGTTGAATTGGACACATCTTATGAATGACAACCCACCACTTGCCACATCTTGCCTTGTCTCTTAAGAGTGGGCTATGCTGGAAGAAGCTGTCTGACAGCCAGTGTACGACTTAACTTCGAAATATCCGGGTACTGGCACGGTAGCGTGCTTCACTGGGGCGCTCTCACCTGCCCTGTTGGGGTCTCCGGGACGATAAACCTCTTGGGTTGAGGACGTTGCTTGCTTCGGTGAAAAATATGTCACTGGGGTTCCTATTGTTATTTTCTTTACGCACTGTTGTAATTTTTCTCCTTCTTCATTCCCTTCATTTTATACAAGCACTTTCTTGTATCTTTTGAAACATTTGCCACTTCATGTGGTATTTTTTTCGCAGACGTACAATGTTTGAATATGTTGTTAGGACATCGTGCATTAACTGGACCTGGCACGCCCGTTTTCTTTCCACCCCCCTTCTGGTATGCTGGCTTATGTTTGTAATTACAGTCTTCGTTTAGGGAAACATCAGCAACGTATCCTTGAAGGAACCCTCAGATTTGAACTCTCCTGCCCTGTTGTTTTACAAGGCATACACGTAATCGAGAAGACCTTTGGTGGCCTAGGTTGTGGGTTCAGTATAAAGAACGGGACGTTTTATCCTCTGCTGCTGTTAATGGTCCGTGACATGTGCATGTGTGGTAACTCGTTCAAACCAACACATTGAAGTCGTGAGAACAACGAAGTAGCGAACAAGACTGGTTTTTCGTGTTTGATGTCTTGCTGATGACGCCTTACTTTCACTTACAGCTCGGTTGTTTGTTTGCAAGGTGTAGGCGCCTTGATGTTGTATGTTTGAATATAGACGTAGCTATTTTTAGTAGTTAGGTCCACTTCCCCTCCCCTCTCTGTTTTCTTCTTTCTTCCTATATAAGTTTTTTTTTCCTTTGTTCTTCGTGGTTGTGTGGCAGTCAAGCATCAGTGTGAACCACTGATGTATTGCTGTCTATGATGATGATGATGATGAAAACTCTAATCAGGTTGAGTAAGAAAATCGGTCAGTGGGAACTGCAGATTGTGTTTGTTAGCAATTACGCAATTATTGTTCCAGGTTGTGAGTTTGTTTGATTATGAGGCCGAGGAGGTTAAGTATCCGCACAAAATTCCGAGCGCAGGGGTGTGATTGAAACGCGGTTGTTGTCCACATGTCTGATTCATCCTTATGTCGGCCAGATAGATGCTCTTCAGATTTTCAGCCGAGTGCCAAAAGTGATCCGAAATCGTGAAATTTCGAATGTTAACTGGTGGTATCTGACCGCGAAACCCTGTCGTCTTCGTGCGACCACTCAACCTCCCCTGGCCCACACTCAACCAAACTCACAAGTTGCAACATTGATTGCGTAAATGCTAACAAACACAGTCTGCAATCTGGTGCTGTAACGGGTTGACACGAAGAATCGTGCAGTGTCTGTAAGTCTAGATGAAAAACAGATCCACGAAAGCCGTGGGAGGATGCATCGATGACGTAATTGTCGCGGCCGGGCAACAACCGATGGGTCACCGCTAGGAGTTTTTAAATTCTCAATTCTCCGTTTCTGTTCATTATCGAATAATGCAACAGATTAGTGATCTGCAACCAATTTGAAGTGATTCCGCACCAGGAATTGTCACCTCTTTAATGCCATCACAATAGCATTAGCCTCGTTTTCAACAACAAAATACTCACGTTCTGCTGGTAATAGCGTTCTCGGGAAGAATGCAACCGGCTTACCATTCCGATCCAAGGAGGCCACAATAGCGGTGTCAGGAGCATCATTTCACACCACAAGACTGGCACCAACCTTGATGTTGACGGTTACGGCGTCATCCAGTGTCTGGTTTAATTCTTTACACATACCCATGGCAACTTTTGGAAGCACGGAGATTCAGTTTCCCACCAGCTGACTGGCTTTATCAGGGCGGTGGGGTATCCGCTGAGACTAGTATACAGTCATGCCTACCACTCTTTCCTGAGCCTTCGTATTCTGCGGCGTAGATAGTTCCCCCAACAGTTTAAGTCACTCCAAGTCCGATTTAATTGCCCCGGATTATTTAAATCTAAGGAGGAATAGTCGTCTGCAACATATGCTTTTCGTTAATTGTGACGTCGCACTTTTTGTGACACGGTGAAAATTTTACTTCCGGTTCCGTTTTCTTGCGGCTTTTCTGCATACAGCTACGGTGTTAACGTCGGAAAACTTTTCCTTATAAACCATATTAGCGGTTGTCCGTTGAAACCATGCAACCCATCGGTCAAGCTAACCGGAATTGCGGCGAAATTGATGAAGTGTATCGCATGCCTCAAAAGACGTATACTTCAACTCTTCTTTGTTAGGGTTTTGTTGGTATGTACTCTTCGAATCGAGTGTACTGTACACATCATCATCATCATCATATCAGCCATGAGCCTGACCAAAAGGTACTGTGGCTCGGGCTGCCGCTCACCTCAACAGTGACGTGGAATATCCTAGAAGAAAACGTTACTAAGAAGGTTGAAAATTAATAGAAGTCTAAGCGAAGAACTAGAAATGGTATGGATGCAGGTACGCCATTGACTGCGACACGCCGCCATCTCGGATAGCGTCTCCAACCAGCGAAGAGAAGACATTACATTCAAAATGAGTGACTGCACACAAGAGAGTGATCAATATCTGTACCCGCCATTAACTACATTACAATGAGGGTGCGCTTTTTGACGAACAATGCATAATAAGCTTGTATCATTGAGTAAAACCCTGGAAGCCTTACAAAATGATGTCACGGATTCGACTCCGGATGGTTTTAAAGGCTCCCATAGGTCACGGCAAGCTGACAGTATTTAGTGAACGTCTGACCTAATTGGTCAATCGCATGGAAGCAAACATTCAATGGAAATGAACACTTCAGAGTTACTAGGAGGCCACTGTACACAGATTGCACGAAAATAATCTTCAAGTAGCATGTTCTATAGCATTCCATGAGAAAGTCGTTAAATAATTCGACTGTCATGCAATGTAGGGCGTTGCGCAACGAATTAATTAAGGGTACAGGCAAACTGCATCTGTAGTAGATTGAGAATCCGAAAGAAACATAGAATATCTAAAATGTCGGTCGTCACGGTTCAATGACCAACCCCACTATTGTATCGCATAGCGATTGCAAAACATCCCATTTTCATGAGAGCAATTTAACAGTTGTCATTGTCACCGCCAATGACGCTTGGTTCGCGAAGTCTTTCAACATGAGACATTCGTTACCGGGTATGGGAAAATAAACAACATAGAACGCAAACAACATTTTGCCCGTTTGTGGTGTCACCGTATCTATTGTCCGTTGTGCAGTTCCGATGTAACATCCAATAAAATAAACGTTTCCAGTCAACGCTCCTAGTTTTACGTCTTCTTTACGTTGCGAGCTGCCGTCAGTTTCAACGCGCAAGTTGTCCACTTCGATTTGACCTGTGCTACTCATTTACAATGCTGTCTTGCATGGCACTATAAAAAGCCAAACAAGATGACCAACGAAGTGGATAATCTGGTCAGTACACCTCTGAGTTGTTGGCCAGGCGGTACACATGACGCTGCTCCAAAATTTGACGAAGAATAAAAATGTGATCTATACAACCCCGCCCAGGGCGAAACCCTGCCTGCTTCGTTCCACAATTTTTACCTCCCCAGCTACATTGAGTTGATGAAGTATAATTGATGTTAAAACCCTTGAAATGACCAG
>LOND01028912.1:19073-45042 GCA_014220965.1 Paragonimus kellicotti
AGGACAGTAGTCAACGTATGGAACTAACAGCACCCGCATTGTCTATCCGGTGCCGGTTGTACACTTCGGGCGACTCCACAACCGCTGTTACAGGTCAGGCTGGAGTAGGTATAGTCCAAAGCACGATGGCTACAGCCGCATTAGTAGATTTGATTCCTGTTAACAGTAGACTTTGTGCCGTGTGCTTGGCAGGTTCTGTTGAAAACCAGCGCTAGACGCAAAACTTACAGAAATTTATTCATTGTGTCTGCTTACGCTCATACTGACTGTAGTGACATCGGCGTCAAGGTAGCCTTCAATTCGGATCTGGTCGCTCTTCTTCGGTCGACAGGTGGCTCTGATATAGTCGTTCTGGCCGGAGATATGAATGCCCAGGTCGGCCGCCTTGGTGAAGCCGAATCTCGTTTAGGTGGCAGGTTTGGGATAGCGTCACATCGATCAGATAATGGCGGCGATTGTTGCAGCTGTGCGCTGAGCATAAGCTATTTTTAGCCAGTACTGGTTTTAGGCATCGTGCACGTCAATGCTATACTTGGCGCCCGCCTTCTCCGAATCAGGCCTGGTCTCAGATAGACCACATAGCCGTTAGTTATAGGTGGCGGGGTTCCATTCAAGACTGTCGTTCTTATTGGAGCACGTACTTGGATTCAGATCATGCGTTGGTACGTTGTCGTTTTGTTCTTACTTTTGCTGGGCAACGACCCCACCGACAGCAACGATTAGCTGTTGAGAAACTGGCTTTACCATCGGTAAAGCATAAGTACCAAACCAGCTTAGAAAGCTGCCTTAGTGGTACTCACTCCGAAGACCCTAATAGCTGCTGGACTCAAATCTCACAGGCCATTCAGAAAGCAGGTACTGTAGCATGCGGCACAGGGGTACATGGGCTAAACAAACATTGGATTTCAGAGAAATCCCTGGAGTTGTTAGAAGCCAGACGGAACATTCCTCTGGTAGTTCACATAACAAGTCTAGAAGAGATATCCGTAGGAAACTGAAACGTAGTCTAAAGGCTGATCGTGAGGCTTGGTTAGTGGAAAAAGTTAAGGAAATGGAGATCGTTTTTACTTCAGAGAACACCGACAAACTCTTTAAGCTGATTCGGGCTAATGGTCCCAGGCGACCGTCTGTCAGTGAAACTTTCAGCGAGGCAGATGCCACACTCATTTTTACTAAGTCCAGAAGGTTAGAGCGTTGGGCAGAACACTTTGAGGGTCAATTTAGTTGGCCTGCTGCTTCTATTGCGTTGCCGCCACAGACTTGTGATGTAGCACCCTGGTCGGTAGATTTGCAACCACCTCACTGAGACCGAGGTCCACAACTGCATCCCAAATCTCAAACGTAATACGGCTGTTGAACCAGATGATCGCGTGCCAACACTTTTCAAAGAAAGTGGGGAGGCGTTAGTAGAGGCCGTGGCTCACATGTTTTAATTTGTGTGGCGACGGTGACCATCTCTCCGTGCTGGGGTGACTCGTTAATATTTCGCATATCCAAGAAGTGAGCCCAGGGCTCTTGCGGAAACCATAGTTGGATTAGTTTGGTCTCAGTCACTTCTAGGGTTCTGACATCCATTATACTTTGTCGACTCACTACAATTCGGGAGGCAAACATTAGGGAAGACCAGGTAGGGTTTCGCCCTGGGCGGGGTTGTATAGATCACATTTTTACTCTTCGTCAAATTCTGGAGCAGCGTCATGTGTACCGCCGGCCAACAATCGCCGTATTCCTCGACTATAAAGGTGCGTTTGATTCGGTGGACCGATCTACACTTTTAGAGTCGCTTAAACGTAGGGGTGTACCGACTAAGTATGTGAACATACTGTCGGCGCTTTATTCCCATACCTCAGCTCAGGTTAGGGTTTACGGCGAAGTATCTGACAGTTTCAGCACCAGGAGCGGCGTACGTCAAGGCTGTCCCCTTTCGCCATTTTTGTTCAATTTCGTCATAGACGAAATAATGGAGGACTGTCTGCGGCACTCAAATGATGCCGGCGTGGACCTCCTACCTGGTGAAAGACTGACTGATCTTGATTATGCTGACGATAAGGTATTGCTGTTTGACAACTTTCAAGCGGCACAAACAACGCTATTTCGCGTTCTGCTAGGCACTTCGGAATGCGCTTTGCAGCCTCAAAATGCCAAGTGCTTCTGCAAGATTGCTGTGATTACGTAGATTTAATGTTAGATAATGAAGCCATGGAGGTTGTTGACCGGTTTGTATATACTGGGAAGCTGCATCAGCGACGGCGGCGGGTGTAGGGAATGAAATAGAAGCGCGTATTTCCAAGGCTAGGGCGGTGTTCGCTAATCTGAGACACCTATGGCGACAGAGGTATTTCTCTAAAGCTTAAGGGTCGCGTATATCAGACAACAGTGAGGGCTGTATTACTTTGCACAGCGAAACTTGGCCGCTCAGAGTAGAGGACGTGAACCGTCTTCAGGTATTTGACCACCGATGTCTGCGTTCAATCGCTCGTATCGTGTGACACCATCAAATAAGTAACGAGGAAGTTTAGAAGCGGGTAATTGGGTAGTGATTGTCAAACGAGTTCTTTGTTCAGTCACTACATTTGCACAGACTTAGATGGTTAGGTCATGTACTAAGGATGCCAGCTAGTCGTTTGCCACACCGAGCACTGTTTGCCGACGCTGCGGCCGACTGGCGCAAGGTGGACAGATGATGACCTGGCGTAGACAAATGAAATCGTTTACGAAGGGGTTGGCCACTGTAGGTCGGGTTCGTCTCCCGGGCTGGGGCCCTCGCGACTCACAGAGTCGGTGGCTTGAGACGTTAGGTGAGATGGCGGCTAATCGAGCTCAGTGGCGTGAATGCTGTCGTTGTTTGGCCGAGTTGTCTGTGAAGTGAGTGCACTTAATGATGCGGGCAGTGAAAGCCGTAAGGAAGCTGTCTTGCTGATGACGCCTTACTTTCACTTACAGCTCGGTTGTTTGTTTGCAAGGTGTAGGCGCCTTGATGTTGTATGTTTGAATATAGACGTAGCTGTTTTTAGTGTTAGGTCTCCTCGCCTCCCCTTGTTTTACTCTCCTGTCTTCGCGTATTAGATTTGTTTCATTCGTGGTTGTGTGACAGTTGAAAATCTGTGTCATTCACTGATATATTGCTGTCTGTGATGATGTTGATGTCATTGATCTATAAATTGACCATGTCCTTTCCTCGCTGTATCTAGGGCTCGACGCTTAAAGATCGGGTTCTCTGCGTGGATGTATTAACTCTAAAGGGTCATAGTGTTACTGTCGTAGGCAGCATTTCAACGCCGTGTTTGTTGGTTAAGGGAGCACCACAGTTTGTGAGGGTTGTAAGTATCTGAGCATGGAGAGATTTGACGGCAGATGAGAAGTTACTGATGGTCTTCCAGTGAGTTCTATGATCTTCAGTATCCAGTGAGTGATAGCCAGCAGTAAAACGATCTGGTCACAAAATCCGCCCCATTACTTTGGGGGCTAATTAAGTCGTGTTAGATCGATGGACAAAATATCGACTAGTGTGAAATTGTGAATGGAAATAGAGAATTGATAAATACTCTCTAGTCAGCTCGTAGCTGAACCGTGCTGGTAAAATGCAAATAGGATCGAATCAAGTAGAAGGTTGCATGTGGAAGAAAGAAACAACACAGCAGGTCGCTGGCATTTTCCCGCAGTAGTGTTATTTTGTACCCTACCACCGGAAGGTAGGATGTAATAAGTCTTCTGTCTGATTGTTGTTCAAACTGCTGTGCCACCGATAATAAAGTGCCTTTTCCTAGTAACTTGTTGATCGTTCCACCTACCCGGTTAGCGTCTTCTGGTCAGTCTATTTGTTGACGAAGTATCCATGGGGACAACGAAGGCGGGTAGTAAATTGCCTAATCCTCGTTGCTTATGGCGTTGCAGAAACAGTTAATTTCCTTTAAGGGGGTTACGCAACGCGCTAGTGTGCTCGTTTTTGCTCTGTGGATCAGAGACGCGGCTCACGACGTTCGCCCACTGTGTTCTCCGCTAGATAGGCCGTATGGAATTGACATTATGTGAACAACGCCACAGTCCATCGGTACATATTTATGAAGGAGGCTGTGAAATTTCACATTGTTTATTGTTTAGATCGTGTTCTTAGTGTGTCGATGGCGCGTCTGCCGCACCGCTCACTGTTAATCACTGCTGCTGTTGGTTGGAAAAATTCTCAACGTGTCCAGTTGGCTATAGAACTGTAGACCTTGACTGACCCGCTGAGTCTGATCGGTATGTGCAGACTGTTCTTTTGAGGGGAGTCAACGGCCATCCACGTTATGGTTTAGACGCGCTGTTCGCGCGACATTGTCTCAGTCAACGGCGAGCCTATTCCCAAACGACTTTTAACTCTTCGTTTACTTTTGTCTTGCTTTTCCCTTTACATTTGCACTTATTAGGGCGCCATCTCGCCATCTTGAAGAAAGCATTCTGAGTCATCTAGGCTGGACGTGTGTATGTACGGCCTGCATTTGGTTTAGCATGTCGCATATTAACGATGGCATCTTGCTGTAGTAACTGAACACTTAACTTCTACTGTTTTGGGTCTGTTTACAGAGTCTTTCACACGGCGCTGATGCAAATGGCAGTGGTGTAGTAACACTTCTTGAAATTGCTCGTATTTTTGCCCACATCTTCGGTTCATCTGGCACTCGTCCTAAGTGAGTTGAGTCAATAGTCCTACTGTCATACTTTTCGTCCATCTCTGTCTTGGAGTTATTCAAAACTTGAAGCTCCCTATGCATTCATTTTACGTACGCCCTACCGCATAATTACCACGCCACCTGTTTTTTTCATATCAATGTTTTTTTTTGTAAAAAGCACACCTAGTTTTGGATCAAAAATACTAGTAGTTAATATACATTGTTTGTCCTTTTGAAGTCATTAGAAAAGTCAAAAAAAACAACGGAGTTATAAGTTCACCTTGAAAAGTTTTCCTTCCAGTGAACTCAACAGAGAATGCTTCAGTTTCTCCTGAGAACCTCTGTGCACCTCTTTGGCATACTGCTGACAAGCGAGTTGAGTATGGATAGGCTCAGACTACACTACCCTTGTCTTGAGGCAGCTTTCCACGCACCCGTAAAAGCATATCGTTCCTGCTTTACGTACTGACTTGGCAGTTATGTCTCTGAGATTTCCACTTGAGTATTGGTTGCGACCACGAGTTCAAAACACAATATAACAGGCGTGAGCTAGCTACACTTGACGTTGTGCACGTGTCTGAGGCGTTGTCTTTTTGGAAAGTGATTTCCGTTGACACGTGTGACATACCAAGCTGCACTGAAATTCTATTCAGTGTGTTCACGTAAAATTTTGCATGTTCGTGATTCAATGTAGCTGTTTCACTCAACCCCATGGTTTTGAATGTGCCCTCAAACCATCAGCGATCTCTTGTCACTGGACTTCATACCAAAGCATTTCGATTCCTTTCAATATCATCACCCGTTTGTACTGTTCAGATTAAACATCTTCCCGCCATTAACCATCACACTTTCCAGCTTTGATGTCCACGAGACACTAGCACCCGCCCATTTTAAACCGTACCGTCTTCATAGGTGATTTATGAGACCTAATTTTCTTATCCCTCGGTAATCAAAAGGAATGCAGTATGCCAACATTATCTGCGTGATCCCTGTATAAATGCTGCTCACAAACATGCAAGTTGGTATTGTAATTATATAGCGGGGTACATGTAGTAAGACCTGCTTATGGCGGTTGTTGTTACAGTAGAAAGTTCGCTGTAACGGAGTCACGGTGATTTCAGAATGTCTCCTCGTTATTTAGTGGACTTTTGTGTCCACTTTGACGGACCTTTTGCAATGCCGCCGCCTAGAGAGAACAGTAACAGATTTGACTAGTTCCAGTAGCTCAACCAACATCAGATTTAGCCGAATTTATCCGCCCTGTGGAGGTATTCATTTTCTGAAGTGGCTTGTGATTGGTTAGAAATTCTAATATTTTACAAATGTGAAGCATTTTGTGATCAAAAATCATTTCCCATAAAAATATTCTAAGTTAGCCGTTTTTTGTTGCTGTCGTTGATCTTCATTAAATTTCTGCTGATTAGGCTCACTGTCAGTGATGAGTATTAACCATATTCCCGATGCAAACGGTTGTAGCAGCCTAGTGCATAGGATGGCATTCTTGACCGATACCTCTCAATATTATAATGCTTCCAAAGTGTGAAAAACCAACGGCTGCTGGAGTAGTAATCTATCTGTTCACCTTTTCATAAATCTCTTTCCGCTTTTTCTCGAGGCGTTGCTGTTTTGACTACTGCATTAATTCGTTAGGTCTTCAACCACCAAGCATAAACATCTCTGTCGATATAGAATGATTTTTGATGTTGGTCTAGAACCTTTGCCTACTTACCTGATGTTCGATGCACCCTACATGTGGTATATCCTCTGTGCGTTGCGCAATCATTTGTTCGTCATATCCCTGCCATATTCGGCACTGACTTCCTCTCAAAGATTTTGTCGTTTGGAAGGTAATAAAAAACTTCGCAGTTTGAAGTTCTGTTGACGAAGATAGCTACCGTTTGTCTACAGGTAGGCCGTGACCTCACATGTTAACTTTGATAGGCAGTTGTTGAATCAAGCAGACGATCCTTAGCGCCACTCGTCCGACAGAGCAGGCTATCTGAATATCAAAACCAGCTTCAAACGCATTGTGCAGTCGCAACTCTACTCTCTCAGTATTGAGCACGATTGATTAGTTGTTCGTATCACCGCGCATGTGCTGTCAGATGAATTTCCATTCTCATCATGCAAATGACAGAGCCACTTCATTGTATTGGATGAGACTGTACCTGTCTGTTGAATGCACCATACATATTGGGATAGCCTAGGCCGTGGCCCATACGTGAATGTCCGTCAACTCTGAGCGCTGTGAGTGCTGCTTTCCGCGTAAGTATCTTGGTGCAGTACAGTTTGGTAAGCAACCGCCGTCTGTACACACCGTAACTGCCATAATTTTCGCAGCGTTGTTACTTTGATCTAATCCACCATAGAATGATATAAAACCGATGTATACGTTATTTGGTCACCGAAAAGTGCAGGCTGCATTAATATGATCGCGTATTTGCTTAGTCGTATTTCAAGTGTGATGTTCGTGAATTTCTGTGTAAAAGTTCTGACTACCGGTAATTTTTCACTCACCGGTTTCCCCTCTCAGGGACTACTCTGCGGTAAAAGTCACAATAGAAACAAGTCTTACATGCCCACACGCGTTTGGTACAAGAAACGTACTAGGTGGGCTGTTGCTCAGCATCTCGTTCGATTTGGTGTAACTGAACGAACGTGACTGATGTTCGTGAAGATCTGTGGATCACCGGATTAAACAAAATTGCTTTTGTGATAATTATCGTGATTATGCTGAACAGTCATCAATGGAATATCATTCAACCATGTTCGGTTAAGTGGTGGTGGTGCTATATCCCACTGATGTGACACCGTGCCTCAAAGTGATGAAGCCATTTATGGCGTTGTGTTGTGTCCACCTCATTTCTCCTCCAGCTGGGATCGCGAAAGATACAACTTTACAAGATTTTTTGGGAACTCAAACCAGTGCGAAAACGCTTTATGATCACTGCACGCTTTGTTGGATGGCTGTCGTATATACAGAACTCTTCTCCAGACTAATTCGCGCGCTTCCGAGAAGTCAATACTGTCGTGGAAAGGTTGTAATCAATACTCATGATCATATGCAAGGCAACGTTTTGTGAAGACGGGATATCCAGAAATCTTGGAGCTGATTTAGTCTATTATTAATTGATGGAAAGCGTGTATTCACTAAAATATTGGAGAAAGATGGCCCGATAAGTTGTTTGCATGTCGGATGGTTGTTCTATTTAACGGCGAGGTTCATTTGTATTATGGCATCAGGGAAATCAGTGGGTCACATGACGTTAATTAGTCGTGACTGATTGGTTGCATGTGGTTATACGTATGGTTTAACAAACTGAGTGATCTGGCAGGCCACTTGTGAAGGTGCCATCATTGAGTAATGCCACGTGTCCACTCTTCTTTCATTTTCTTATTGGAATAACTTGAATGAGGAGACAAAACCAGCGGAAAGAAAGGCATTCGATGTTGGTTTTCATTTATTAGCTAGTCAAAAGCGACAACAAATATGAAACTGGAGCTTGATTCAACACTATGGTCACTATCTTCTATAAGATCACACCTGACAGAATTGCGCGCTAGATCATACAGCTTTATTCCCAACCCCAGGATAAGACGTCAGCACCAACTTCTACTGAGAACCAGTGGCTCTGAATATATTTGACGGACTTTATTAAGTAATTCCTTGGTTAATCCACAACGAGTTAAAAACCAAAGAGTTATCGGTTTCGCATTTCGGATGGTCCGTACGTCATGGTTCCGTTGGAGAAACGGCGCTCCACTTTGAACAAATCAAAAGCTTCAACGGCAAGTTTGCTACGAAAGATGAAAGTCAGCTTGGGTAAGTCACTCTGGTTTACCCTATATCCAAAAACAGCATTAGCTTCGAGATTTTACGGTTTACCAAAAATACATAAACCTGGGATACCACTGCGGCCAATTGTTGACTATACAGGAACCCCAACATATGCCCTGGCTAAATTTTTGTCTCGTATTCTTAAACCTCTTGAAAGGTGTACAGACCGTTCTATTCAGAATTCCACACAACTGGTTACCAAGCTGAAAGAACTTATCTTAAGACCGGATGAATGTCTGGTCAGCTTTGACATTATTTCGTTGTTCACCAAGATTCCAGTGGGGGAAAGTTTGGAGGTGATTCGCCAGCGTCTTGAAGCAGATGCCAGTTTAGCTGAACGAACAAGTTTATCAGTTAATGAAATTATAGAAGCTACAGAGCATTGCTTACGGGTCTACCTTCTTTACGTTCAAGGGGGTCCTGTATCAGCAAACAGACGGAGTAGCAATGGGTTCGCCCATCTCTCCTACAGTTGCCAACTTGTTCATGCAAGATTTGGAAGAAAAGTTGTTGTCCAGCTTTCCTGATCCACCTAGACTTTGGTGGAGGTACGTCGATGATACGCTGGTGGTGATGCGTACAGAAACTATTGAGAAGTTCATGGAACACATAAATTCATTTCATCAGCATATCAAATTTACGATTGAGCGCGAATCAGTGAACCATGAACTGAGTTTTCTAGACTGCAGAATACGCAGAAGAGCAGACGGTAACCTGGACACAGGCGTGCACAGAAAGGACACCCATTCTAATCGGTACCTTTCCTTCAGCTCAGAACACCCCATGTGCACCAAGAAAGCAGTTGCATCCAGTTTGTTTCGCAGAGCCTTGTTATTAACCAGTTCCGAGGAAGAGCGATCGAAAGAATATAAGATTGTCAAGTCGACACTGAAAGCTAATGGTTATTGTGACAAGATTTTACGTCCAATTCGGGAGCTACCTGGTAACAAGATCAACGAGCCCAGAAATTGGCTGTCAACTGCCGTTATTCCGTACAGAAGGAATACATCGGAGGACCTTAGACGGGTCCTAAATCAGCACAATATAAGAGTGGCATTTAAAGCCACCAACACATTACGGAATAAGTTGGTCCACTTAAAGGACAAACGAACAGTTCTGGAGCAATCAGACTGTGTTATCAAATTAAATGTAAGGATTGTCAAGCTTCTTACATTGGACAGACCGCCCGGCAGCTAGAAGTACGCACCAAAGAACACGTAAGATGTAGTAAGAAACCTCCTACCGACCCTCAGCAACTCTGGAAATTAGAACATGATTCAGCCATTGCAGCACACGCAATCCTCAACCAACATCAAGTTGACTTCGACCATCCGACGGTACTTAAAAGTGGTTTCCGTAACCACAAAGAACGCTTACTGACAGAAGCCTTGCTGATCGCTAATACACCACAGGCGGTGAATCGATCCGATGGCTTGGAATTGTCAGTTGTTTGGCATGATTTACTGGGTGAACAGTGACCACGTAGGAGAGGTTTGCGGCATTCCTGTCACCCACCCCTATCCCAGCTAGTCTACACGCATGCATATTAAACACATCCTGACATACAGACACACACACACAAGTACACATTAACTCTCTATCCTTGTTCGCACCTAGGATCGTCACGTGGTGACCTCAGGTGAACCGTGAACCCATACATCCTATTGGTAGCCTGTCCACACACCGCAGTTGAGACACACTAACATGTGCCAATTGATGACTGTTTCATTTGAAGCTTGTACATTGTAAATTTTCTGATTTAAATCGCTTGATAAAGGCTCTCCGAGAGGGTCGAAACGTTGCGAAACCGATAACTCTGGTTTTTAACTCGTTGTGGCTTAACCAAGGAATTACTTAATAATGAGCATCAGCACAACGCACAATATGTTTTCTCATATCCGTTCTGTTTACGGTTCGGAAGTGCTAATATTTGACGGACAGTTACCGTACGAGGTAGTCTGAACAGAACGTGAATCAGGACACAGTGACCATATGTGGCAATTGTGATATCACCAAAGAAATGCAGTCCAGATAAAGTTTGAACTTACAGGCGTTCGATCGCAAAGCTGCAGTTCGACTGGATAATTGGAGTAATACAGAAGCGTTCATCCGATACTGAAGATGCCCCGGGAGATACTGACCGAAACAATTCAGGTTCACTTCAAAAATCTGACCTTCGATTTTACCGTTGGGTTTGCTAACCCTTTGTCAAACGGTGTTGCGCGCTTCTCTTTGCCTGCTTCATTAGAAGTTGCGACCTTTCAGAACTTGCCAGCGTTCATGCGGAAAATATGATTTGCAGATTAGCCGGTATATATACATCGATTACCTTGATGATAGTGATATTGTGTTCAGTGGAGAATTCAGAATATGCTGTGAAGTTGTGTTTCCCCCATAGACGCGCCCCAAATGTCCTGACGACTGCAGTAAATCCTTGGACTGTCTCTAGTTGAAATGTCATTCCTAAACTGCCAGTCGTTTTGTTGAATGATTCATGCACCGTCGGCTGACATTTCTGTGCCGTGAGCTAAGGAATAAAGGCATCCGGTGATGTTGCTAACAGGTGGTGCGTGAGTTTTCTTGCTGTATACCTCTATCGCTGCCACGCTCGTAACCTTTTCAATGTAACGTGTACTGGATTGTCCTGTCAGCTTCTCCCACCTCGCTTCCATTCAATAAGAAGATTGCTGCACATTATGCTAAGAAGAAAGCTAGTGTTGATTCTCTTCTGCTCAACGGAATGATGAACGTAGGCGGTCATACGTCGGAGCTTCTTCCAATAATTGTAAGTATTTAAAAATGCAAAATCATTTTAGACAAGTGAGTTGGTTGATTTAAATCCTAGTCAGGTCAGTGCTATGTCTAGTGTACGTCAAGAGGTGGGTTTTTTGACTGTTCACATAATCACATATTCAGCGAATCAAGGATAACTAACCCAATGTGTTTGAGTCGTAAACTAAGAATTATTGTCATGAACTTCGTGGAACGGCGACAATTGAGAAAATATCTGTTGATTCACTTCCACTATTAACTCTTGAATAAGAGGACGATGTTCTTGTAAATGTCGTGCAAAGTATGGAGTTCACGGTAACAAACTCAAATCAGATGCCTGCAAGTAAATATTTGTGCTATGATCTAGTGGAAAATATAAAAACACATTCAAGAGAAATCTGCTCCATTTCCGACATCGTCGCCAATAACGATTGCATCTTCTGTATACCTAATCGGTAAGCCAATACTGCCCGACGTAAGCATGTTTCTGTTGAACCTCTATCATAAGTTTGTGTGATTACCGCTTTCAGTCTACCTCAAGTCGTGCAGAAACACATTTGACTTGCCTACGATGAATTATCAAAAACAATTGTTCTTCATCGTTTTCTTCTATTCTGTGTAATTGCTTGTGAGGGGATCCTGCCACGTGTGCAATAGCATGAAGCCTCCGGGGATTGGCAACAGTCAGTTTTGAACGTCACTCTTTCGAACACGCCAAGTTTAACAGTAATACGGGTGTATTGATCACACCGTGGCGTCTCATACAGCTCTGTTGAAAGGATGTTTCCACAACGACATTAAAGTTGACTTGGGCTTTGTCTGTTCGACGACTGTTTCCATCAAAGTTACTGCTATTACCTAGCTAAGTTAAATTTTCAACCATTTCCGAACTGTCAGCAACAATGGTGGGCGCGGCTACACGTTCCTGCCAGTTTTGGTCGTGCGCCCCACTGTGGTGACGTGCGTCATGCAAGATGGCGCGCGCGCTCTGTTTTGAAATGTAATTTTCCTCCGAACCAACCTATACACCACTAGACGGTGGGTCTACGAGCCCGTGGATCATTTGCGTGTGGTGCCTTTCGCACATTTCGTGCCGTCACCGGCGACATTATGATGGTCCATAAAGTTACAGAACAAGTATGGTGCAGACGTTCACCTTGTGAAACTCCATGGAGTGGCTCCGGAGTGGCTTACATATCATCCTGTAACCTCGCTAACAGTAACTAATAATGACCTGATGCATTTGAGTCAATTGACATTGTTTATCTCCTGGTAAGTGGTCGGTATTTCTGGTGCGAATGTTGGTACTCCGCAAGAATTGATTGTCTGTTTAAAGCTGTGACATACATACACCATTAACTCTGCGGCATGGTCAGATCGTGCTTATCATTTAGAGTACAATCGTTTGCGACTTTAAGTGGGTCTCACTCTAAAGCCACAGCGCCGATTATCAACTGAGATCCAGGTGATTAATTCAGGCTCTAAATAGGTTGAATTGTTACCAACGTTTTGAGCCGCAGGCGAATGTTCGAGCTTTGTTCATTTGACCTGACTGCCTATATTTAGCTCATCGAAAAACTCTCATCACTCACTTTAGGGGGCATGCTTCTCTTTGCACGTTAGCTGCGTTTTTTCCCCGTATTTTTTCAACAGCTGGAAGGAAATCTTATTCGTAACCGCGTACACTTTCGTCTTGCATGTTCCCGATCCGGTGTCTGGTACATATTTCCAGTGTTTGTCACGGAAACTGTGTGATACGGTCTCTTTAGTTTATGATGAATGCGTTCAGTCACACCGTTGTTCACTCCATTGTATGGAACTTTTTTCACATCATCTATCATGCCTGGGCAGACCTTGCGTGAAGTAAATATTGTCACTTAATTTCACTGTCGGCAATTCAACAAGGGAGCGGAATCGAGCAAACAGTCGCCGCGTTCATTTGATAATGATTACCACACTTGTCTCCCTATGAAGGAGAGCTTCTTGACATCTGTAAAAAAAATACAACAAAATTACGTCCCGTGTTGTAGTGCGTTTGTTAGTTTTTCCTCAACATGGACGTTAATTTTCTTCCTGGTTTTCACGAAACATCTGGTAGATTGCGTGAGTTCCTTAAACAGCTAAACTCTTCCGTCTAAATTTGAATAAAGAAGACAGTAGGCTGATATTGCACGATTTATGTCCGGACAAATTTCGCTGCATCTTTACGAGTGCATACTACAGACCATTTATATATCAGTATGAGAAAACGAACAAGATACCAGAGAAAGTCAATTGTCAGAGTGCACAATCATTGTCACTACCAAGGTAGCGACAACCCTACAAACAGTTGTTTCTGAACACACAACACGGGTTTGAACTTTCGGATGGCAACAGCTTCAGCATAGCGCAGTGTTCGCCTGTGTGACGTTGAGTAGATAACGCGAAATGCCGTTGTGGGATCGCATTGGTGTTGCGTCATTAGAATATGACGTGCAATGGATGATGCAGGCTCCTTGTTTCTATGCGCGGCTGTGACGTCATGTGTTTGCGTGACCTGTTTCTTGACCCACTTCGGGATGTGCTCCATGACCCTGGTTCGCAACTGGCGCTCAGTCCTGCCTATGTAGGATGCTCCGCATCTACATCGATATTCATAGATAACGTTGGATTTGGCTGACTCGGGTACCGGTTGTTTCACACAGGGCTTTGGAATCCGGAATGTTCTGAAACAGAATCACTGGGATAACTGCATTGTATGTTCTCGCGATAGAACTAACCAGACGACGGTGAATAAGTTGGCATACATCATCACCCTTAAAGGGAAGACGAAGATATACGGGCTTTTTGAAACGTACTCATGTTTTTCATCGGAAGATGGGTATCGGACGCCTCGTCCCGACTCATCTTTTTTCAAATTAGAACGGCAAGAAGACGAGACTTGTTAGGAAGGTTTAGTGGACGGACCAACTGAGTTACTAACTTATTGGATGCGACCGTTCTGGCGATCCCCTATAGTAGGACCAAAACAAACACATCGAGCTGGACAAAATCTATGAACCAATAATTTGAAGAGATGTAGACACCATCAAGCCCAAATGCCGGTGAACCTGAACGGAGCAACTTGAACAGATCAGACCAAAGTCGAAACCAGCCAACGAATAACCAATCGGATAGAATTCCAAAACGAAGAAATGACTTCGATCAATTTACAAGGACAACCAATCAGATTCGGGGTCAAAGTTCGACAGCAACAAGGAACAGCCAATCAGACTCCAGATCAAAGACTCAAGGACGACAGATATATATATATATATACAGATATATATATATATATATATCACTCGGAAAAACCACCAGTGAGGGGAAAAAGTAGTGTATAAGGTGAAGGAAAAAATTCAGAGGGATGACGAGAAAATTTAAGCTATGCGCACAGAGACTCGCAACATGAGCGCCATTGACTTCTGCTTTTTGCCGTATTAGACAGCATCTCAACCAAAGGTGTTCATTGTCCTTCGGACTCCAGCCAGGAAGCCGGGAGCGCCCTACTGAAGCAAGCTTCACAGTGATGCCTTCATACCCCGAACCTAAGTCATGCGCTGAACAACGGACTGCTGCTTCAAGCCCAACCACCACTCGCAAACAAGGCATGATGTGGCAGGCGGTGAGTTGGCATTCGTAAGATGTGGCCAAGCCAACGAAGCCTGTGAGACGAGATCAAAATGCTCAAGGGTCGACAGAGTTTATCCGTTCTGAAGACACGTCGGCGAACTTCGTCATTGTTGACACGGTGTTCCCACCACACGCCGCTAATGCTTCGGAGACACCGCCAGTCGAAAAGTGGATACTCTGTGAACATCCTCTGCGCGAATCCATCAGGTTTCGCAGCCGTACAGTAGGATTACCTTTACAACGGCGTCGTCCACTCGGTTTTTCACAGAAAAACTGAGATGATGCCGACGCCACAGATAGCGTAAGTTGGCAAACATCATCCGGGTCTTTGCTGTACGATTTGTGATCCCACCAGCTTTTATACACCTCCCAAGGGAAATGAACTTCTCGACTACTTCCAACGGCTAACCGCTAAGGGTGTGAGCAGCCGCGGAGTCCTGGCAATTTTGCAAGAAGATGTCGAGGTCACACCACACTGACGAACTGATGCCTCTAGTCTGTCTAAGATGTTCTGGGCTCCCTGTGAGCCTTCATAGATTGGGACGATGTCATCTGCATATTCTCTGTCTCGAAGTCGAGTGCCTGGAAGCAGTTCCACACCATCATATTCGCAGTTTGTCAGGGTACATCCCGGGATCCTGTCTATTACAAAGTTGAATAGAAGAGGGAGGCTAGACAACCTTGTCGCACCCCACTTGAGATGCTAAAGGTCGGCGATACGCTGCCATAATCCATAACCCTGTCCGAAGTCTGGCGGTAAATAGCTTTCAGGATGTTCATATACTTGTCGAAATCCACGCAGGTGCTCCAGTTTGAACTACAGTCTTGGAAACAGTCATACTACCGATAGCTGACAGCTATGTAGTCAGTCTGTGTTCACGATTGACTCGGTGATGGAGGTCGCCAGGTGGCGCATTGATGCCTAGAACGTCGAAAATTAGTACTTGCCAGAAACAGACCGTTATCAGCACAGAGCTGCAACAAACGTTCACCGTTGTCTGTTCGACGAGTACCGTAAGAGTGTGGGCCACCTAAATCACGCTCATCAGTACTTAGTCTTACCATTTGAACGTGCAAACCTCCAAGCAGTACTACAATGCCCGTAACCTTCACGGTGTGCAGAATTTTAGTGGGCTGGTGACAGAAATAATCCTCGGCTACGTCTGAACTACAGACTGGGGGTATGTGCCGCAACAACAAACAGACAGCATTTGTGATGAGCGCCATCGTAGATGTTCCAACCGTACCATCGAGTCTGACAGCGCAAAGACTGCTGTTGATGGGAGTCCAGTCAAGCAGCGCTTTCTCTGCATATGTACTTAGGGCAATTTCAACACCGGCTTGGTCAGTGGCTTGAGCCGCAGTATCATCAGACAAGCGCACACTTTTGACACCTCACGAAGTGGCTGTTGGATGTTGGAGATGTACCATTGAACCATAATCTTGAATCCGTGTTTCAGCAAAACAACAGATTTCGATGGCAAGCGTCTCCGGTGTACACACAAGAGCTGCCTGGTGACCTGTTTGCATTAATGTTCGAACATTGAATGTTGCAGACTGAAATGGTGTTCGGGGAATCGAGTACGGGTTTGTGTCTTTCAGGCAAAGAAACCTTGATGTTTGGCAGACGATTATTCTGGCTATCATTTCCGTCTCGAGCGGCAGATGAGGTAAGTTTATATATTGTAGCGAAAAGCGTCCAATAAAGCACAATCTTTATTGTCCAACTCGCTGGTTGCCATGCTACGCGCGCGCTCGCGTTTATGAATCAGAATTCCGGTCCACAACACACCCCGGTTTCCGCTCACACGTCGTGTGCACTTCTGCCCGGTTTGTGTGTGTGTGGCCGACGTCTTCTGCCTGGAGGATTTCACCTTTAATTCCTCGTCCGTTGGTCCGATCTCGTTGATCTCGTTGAGCGATAGCTCATCCGATCACCCGTGTTGTCCGCAATCCGCTACTGTGGCTTTTGGACGTGCTCGCCGCCGCGTTGAGGTATTCCACCGAGAGTTGGAATACTCGCACCTCCGATTTGGTAATCCACCACAGTATTTGTCTGAAAACGGAATTGGACATGTGAAGAACGCCGACCGTCGTCACCTCAGTCAAGGAGTTACGATTGGAGGCCAGTCAAAATTCATTTTTATCAGTTTCTTAGTTGAGGGTGCAGTACCCTTCGCCGTTGGGCAGGCCGAAGAAGGGTGTTGGTTTGAGATGCACAACCCGGAGGCACTAGTTTAGAAGAAACCTAGTCCATGTGGCGTTGGTGCGAATCGTGGATTCCTTAACTCGCGGGTGCTAGTGACCAATAGTGGTTGGATTCATACGCCCTTCTGATAGAGTTCATCCATCCAGGATTCCCAGTGCATCCTGCAGGAGGTTGCGACAGAAGCAGCGCAGCAGTTCGAGGATTCACCAACGAAGTCGGATCTGGTGTAGTGGAATGCCAGAGAATGCAAGGCCGACGGGGCTGTTAAGACACGTGTTTCCTGTCACCGGGGGCAGATAACTACAAAGTTGGTCCATTCGCACTTTGATTGAAGTCCAACCATTCAATGTATCCGGCGCACCTTGCCTGCCTGAAGTGATTCGTACGCCTTCCTCAGGGGTTGTTCTTGGGTGGCGGAGACTCGGCGCCAGTACGCCATATGGACGGCATGTTGTGCTGGAGCCCATGTGCTCCCGTCGGGGCATCTGAAACTCTGTTATTGCGGAGTAACGTACGCCATGTCGTAGTACCGTCAAAGAGCTTATGTGGCATTTTATAGGAGACGCGGCTGCTAACTGTGAATCCACCACGCCCTGGTAGTACTATCGTTCATTGTCCGCGACTGCTCGTTCACCTGGAGAACCCCACCTATTTATCATGTTAGCTCTCACATGTAAGGCCGTCCCCCAATGTGCAGCCTGGAGGTGCGCCCGGTGGCATTGAGCTAGCCTACTCATTTACCCGGGTTCCGAGCAGGGATTTTATTCGTGCAATAGGGAACAACAATTTTTTAAAGCTGGTCCTTATGTACTGTTCTTTGACCCTAAGTGTTTACCCTCCAGGTCTGTCGTTTTTCTTTTTGTATCGACATCCTAACCTTTGACTAAACCCCCATTACGGTGAGTTAGTTTGTGTTTCATTGAAGTGAATCACCACTTCGATTTGCTACTGAGGATCCTTGTTCTCTCTCAGAAACTGGGCTCATTTTCTATTACACAATGGTATTTGACTACATGTGTTTGCTCTTCTTCGGACGAGAATGGGATATCGAACGGACGATGTGTGGTCAGGAGATGTGTTTTTGACATGCCAACGTTCAGTGAATTCAGTTGGCTTTGCTGCTTCTTCGTTCGTCCCCGTTTTTTAATGTTACAGCACGCATAATGTAGCTCATTTTAGTCCTGCAAATTGTTAACTGTCGGAATGGCGACAGTGTAAAGTGTTATCCGTTTCCAACCAAGTTTTCTTTTGAAACCTTCGCCATACCTTGTATTGTACGAGGATGTCATTTTGTTCTTACTTGTTCATCGGTGATTAATTGCTGGGGCAAGGTTTGTTTAATCAATTTTTCTCGATGTTCCAATAGTCCTTTCTTTACGGCGGCCTTTTTATTTAAGCCAATGATCACGGAACCCTTTTCGCGGGCTCATCATTTTAAACGTCACACTGCTTGGTCGGGGACTTTCTGCCAATTCACTTGCATTCTTTGAAAACCATCAGCGGATTATTAGGAAACTATACCCGGCAGAAATTGACCTTTGAAATGTCAGTCCTCCAACGTGCGTATTTGTTTACTATTCTTGTGCGTTATCGTTTTCTCGGTGCCCGGCTGTATTCATTCACTTGCGAACTAGTGATCACTACCAAGCGTCATGATGATCGTAAGTTCACTGTAACGTCGTTATTTACGCGCTGTTCTATGAGTGATGGCACTAACTTGCCCTATTGATCCCACATCCTGTTTGAGGACTGTATTTACGTCTACCGTACCTTGAATTTATTTTTGTTATCCCCATTATATATTTCCGATGTTTTCCTTGTAGGTACGACTTGGTCTTTCTGCTGTCAGGGGGTGGAAATTATAATTTCGTGGGATCAAAGCGTTGGGTCGATCAAGTATCAAAAGTGACTAATGGATTGGGTGAGTTTTCTGTCTTCCATTCAGAATTGAACTTTCGTTACAAGCGTTATCTAGGTTATAACTTCAATATCCACCACCATCGTAGTGCATTTCGTCGGTTTGTCTTTATTTCCTAGCTCATTTTGTGTGTATAATGAGCCGTGATATATATATATATATATATATATATATATATATATATATATATACCATAGCGTATATGTATGCATATGTGGGCATATGTACATAAATGGTGAACCATAATCTAGAGAATACTATATTTGTATGCGACCCAACTGCAAACACTGAACGGGAAAGGTATTGTACTTCCGTAACTCTCAAGCCCACATGCGAATGACAAATCTCTTTCCAGACTTAGCACCATGTGATTGGTATCCTCTGTATTGTAAAAATGTCTTTTTGCTGGGTGGATGATGCGGAGCTTTTTAAACATGTACATTGTCAACAAAAGACGAAATGCATGAGTTATTGGGGACGGGCGTGTAAGTTAACGAAAGACGTGTTTCGTGATAATGACGGCATGTTTCCATTTGCGTAAAGTATTTTTGGCCAGAAGTATCGATCGCCACCGGTCGTGTGCCAGTTGTATTGGACGGACGTAACGGAGATTCCGCATCATATTTTGTTCCGACGTTGCGTAGGATTGTATGTCGCACTACTGACCGCGTAGGAGTGCTTAGGTAGTGAGGCACGATCCTATGGGCATACAGCAGAACTATTTTTATAGTTGCGGCACTGCTGTCTTCCGTATCAGGAAGAAGGGGGTTAGAAAAGGTACCTTCAAAGAGCTTATTATCCAATACGGTCGAAAAACACTGATGTCACCCAAAAGCCCGATGTAGCTTTGAGTACATCCACTGCGCGCAGCAGTGCTCAGAATCAGACATCAATGTCTTATTCACTGCGCCCTCGGGCTAGGCAAGCCCCTCACTGCCAAGTGAGTCAGACTTTTGAGTCATTGGCTCCGGGTAGGGTCCCCAAGAAAACCCTGTATCCTGTTGTCTCGCAGGTCAGACTTTTGAGTCAGAGACTCGGGGTGGGGTCCCTCAAGTCAACCCCCTTCCGCGGCATAAACGACCGGGAAGTATCAGAAGTTATCGCTCTCCCGACAGTGACATTACTAACCCAACACGACTTTCTCCTACTGTTTTACCCCCCATTTCTTCTGCCTTCCATGTGCCTTCGGGCGATAATTGTTTTCTGAGGCCAAGACAATTGGCGCCTTCAATGTCCGCACTCTCCGACAAGTCGGTCAGCAAGCTGCTCTGGCTAGTACTCTCTCAAGTCTGGAGCTTGATGTGTGCTGCGTGTCGGAGACGCGAGTCTACGATTCTAGCACCGTTATCCATTTGAGCTCACCTCTAGATAACGTTCATGGATAAAAAAGAATGTTCTGCTGTTCTTTTTGATCGTTTGACAAAATGGTGCTCACGGTGCTTTAGCAAGCTTTTAGTCAACAGTCACAAGAAGGCCTGACTTGACGCGTTGTGACACGTTACACATCTCGGTGACCTTTCGAGTTAAACTGAATAGTGTTATCATCACACCATCAGAGGCACTTATGCCAAGTAGGTAAAAGTCTGACGAACTACACTTTCCTGTGCTCCAGGTTGAGAATTGGAAGTTGGCTAAAGTATTTTCTCGAGAAAGCGATACTAGTTCCTGTACGCTGACTTACGATGTAGGTTCTGGTTGGGAACTCTGTTCCTTCTCTTTGTGAGTTCTGGGCGTCCTGGCAGTTTTTTAAACAACGTGCAGCGGCGAATACTGAGAACACTTCCAATTTGATATTACATCGGTCGTTTCTTAGTATAACGCGGTTCATCCTATCTGTTGTATGCAGCAGATTGGATAAGGGAACTTAAGCCTCTGCCATGCCATCCTCCTCAGTCTTATCTGATTTGCCAGTTTAACTACTTCCTACCTTCTCCTCTGATAATTATCTTTCAGGTCCCAAGACAAGTATAGCTAATCAAGATAATATTTGAAACATCGGGTTCCCTTTATCAAGCTCACTAAGACGGCAAGAATACATACACTGTGGGATGCAAGCATTTCGTCAGTCTTCTTTACACGGAAGACCACGATACTAACAATGTAAGCTGAAAGTTGAAAGCTGCTATTGATCACATTTATCCCACAGCTGGACTGCATTTGCTACTTTCTACTTGTTGGTTTAATCTCCACTAATCTGAACGTTCTTTCTCGGAAAGCTCTGCCTCTCCTGTCATGCACCCGTTCACCTGCAGTCACGGTGACGCATACATTGACAGAACGGTCCAAAACTTGTACCAAATAAAGGGGGATAACGTCTCAAGTGGCTAGCGCAGACAGTGACTCAACGCGGATCAGCATGCTAGCATCGGAACAGAAATCCGGCTTCTTCAATCGCGTAACGTCAAACTGTAGCAGATTATGTGGTTGACCTCGCCACCTCCTATACTGTCTTGTTAGGCAATCACAACCTCTTGATGTTGACATTTTTTTAAGCGTCGTTAGTCCAACCTCAAACACCGGCTTTCTGTCGGCAGAAGGTGCTGACGCAATCAATTTCGTTGCCGTGGCAGTGAAACCGTTTACCCCACCCTGATTGCACCCATGTGACGTTTGTTCATTTCATTGTTTTGTCGCCACGCGCTAAACATATGTGACTGAATGCTTTATTTAACCGACTGATGATAAACGAAATACCTGCATCTCGCAAAGTAACATCGTCTGGTTAATTCCCGTCTCTTACCACCTAGTTTCCGTCCTCTGTCGTCTTCTGCCTCCGCTCAGAACGCGAGTCACCGTAGTGACTTCCAGCTTCCGTTGTCTGCAAGGTTAACAGCTTTAACTCCGCAGCTTCCAGCAGCTGCTGGACTAGAATCTCACAGGCCATTCGTGAAGCAGATACTATTGCAAAGTGCTTCTTACGATAACTAAACACTGAATTTCAGAAAATCTCTTAGAGCCATCAAATGTCAAATGCAACGTGCATTTAACAGGTTTAGCAATGCTGTCGATGAACGGTTCAGGCATAGTCTGATCGGTAATCACTAGACTTGATTGACTGAAAAAATAGATGAAATCATGACCATCTACTCGCATTCTGTAGCTTTGTAGAGCGCGAGTAGACTCTTCGAGCTTTTCTTCACCACTGTCTCTGAACGTCCATATGTCAGTGAAGCTGATGACTTCCGTATGTCCAGACGATGAGACCGCTGAATAGAACATTTTGAGGACCAGTTTAATTTGCTTCTACCGTGTTATCACCACAAGCCTGCGACGTAATGTCACAGTCAGTAGATGTTGATCCGCTCAACATATCTTGGATCCGCTGTTGCATTTAGACTCTCAACCACAGTATAGCTGCCGGTACAGATGTGCTGCTGCCAGCACTTTCCAAAGAAGTTGATCGAAACATTATTTGAGACATTGGCTCAGTTGTTTCTACCTGTGCGGACGACGGAGAGGCATGCTTCTCTGCTGGGAGTCACTCGATAATGGTTCCCATATTCAACAAAGAGGTCAGGCTCTAACAAAATTCATGAGGACCAGCTTGACGCCAGTCATACCGGGGTTTTTGCATTCAATACAGTTCGTCGACTCACTGCAGCTCTGGAAGCAGACATTTGAACAGAACAAGGAGGTTTGTCCTGATCTGTTGACCAAATTTTCCCTCCGTCAAATTTTCCAGTAACGTCATACGTACCGTTGTTCAAGCTATGCCGTTTTACTCGATTATGAAGGCGTTTTCGACCCAGTGGGTCAGTGTACACTTCTAGAATCTCCTAAACGCTGAGATACTCCGAACAAGTATCTGAATACGATGGCTGTTTACTCCCATACTTCAGCACAGGCTAAGGCATGCGGTGAACTGTCCAGCGGTTTCAGCTTCAAGGGCGGTTATCCATATCCGCCATCTTTGTCCGATTTTTTTCATGAACGAAACAATGGAAGATTGTCTGCGGCACCGCAAAAATGTTGGAGTGGACCTCTTAACCTGGTGAACGACTGACTGATCTTGGTTACACTGTGTACGGGATGTTTGACCATTTTCAAGCAGCACGGACAACGATCGATACTATCTCGCCCTCTGCCAAATAATCTACGCACTTCGCAGCTATGACATGCAACGAACTTCTGTAAGACAGATGTAACTAGGACCTGGAAATTGTGGGTTTGTTGACTAGTTTGTGTACTTAGGAGGTTGTATCAGCAGCTGCGTAGTTGTAGCTAATGAAGCAGAAACATGTATTTTCAAGGCTAGAGTGATATTCGCTAATCTGGGACATCTCTGGCGACAAAGTGGCGTTTCGCGTATACAAAGTGTCTGTGAGAGCTGTTATTTTACGGTTGCAAACCCGGCCAGTTTGAATTTAAGACATGAACCAACTTTATGTATTTGTCTGTCGATGTCTGCGTTCGATCGCACGCATCAGACAGTACCAAGGGATAATCGACGAAGAGGTTAGGAATAGAGTATTGAAGAACAAGCGTCTGCTTCAGACTGTCAACGTATTGGTCATACATCGCTGTTGTGGTAACATCTGGACGACTGTACGTTGAAGCTTAAACTTATATACTGAATATGTAGCTTTTCTTATTTATGATAACAGTTAAACCAATACATCCAATCTGACAGCACACTGGTGACCTTTCGCCGGGATTCAACTGAGGTTGCGTTGTTGTGCCGTCGAATTCAGTGCGTTCCCCACCTTTTCTGGATGCCGCGATTCAGCCTCAGCGTCGCCGAAGACTCTTTTATATGCGCATAGACGAGCAATGAACAGACTTGAAGGACGGTGCTTCTCTCGTAGATTATCATTTCAGACATGACGCACACGTTAAGCTCCAAACTTGTTGTTTGATACGGATATTAGAAGTTAAAATATTTACCTGCTACCGTAGCTTTGGAAAACAGTTATCAACCGATTGTACAGAAAAGACGGAGTAGCCGAGGGTTGGAGAACGATAAACAACAATACATCAGTGGTTCACACAGACTTTCAACTGTCACACAATCATGAAGGAAGAAAGGAGACCCTGTATAGGAAGAGAGAAGAAAAAAAAGAATGGGACGGAAGGGACCTAACTACTAAAAATAGCTACGTCTATATTCAAACATTCAACATCAAGGTGCCTACACCTTGCAAACAAACAACCGAGCTGTAAGTGAAAGTAAGGCGTCATCAGCAAGACAGCTTCCTTACGGCTTTCACTGCCCCGCGTCATTAAGTGCACTCACTTCACAGACAACTCGGCCAAACAACGACAACATTCACGCCACTGAGCTCGATTAGCCGCCATCTCACCTAACGTCTCAAGCCACCGACTCTGTGAGTCGCGAGGGCCCCAGCCCGGGAGACGAACCCGATCTACAGTGGCCAACCTCTTCGAAAAGAGAGTAATTCCCGGTGAAAACAAAACCTTTCCCCCCCGCCCTGTTGCAGCTTATCAAAAATATCAGCGACGGACGTAATTGGCACAACTGTGTTCTGTGTTGCCTCATTCAGCCGTCCAAAATCAACACGAAAATGGTACCATCCATTGGACTTCTTCACCAGAAAGACAGGGAAGTTGGCTTCTTCATAAACACCCTTATCCAGCATGTTCTGTGTTTGCCTTTTCAATTCCTCTTCAAGATGAACCGGTATCCTGCGGGGTCCGTGAGGTCGAAATGTTCCGATTGTTGGTATTTCATGTGCAATCCAGTTGCAGAATCCGTACGGATCATCGTCGTTCGTAAATACCTCCGCGTATTTCTCGACCGTGGACTGGAGCAAGGGGCTGTGCAAATGGGGTTTTAGCCGTGCGTACTTGGTTGACGCTATCCTGTTGCTGTCCTGTGAGTGTCAAGGAGCCATACCTGGTTGACAACTTTTTGAGCTTCAAGTCAATCACGGCATCTGTTGCAGTGAGGAAATCGGCTCCAAGGATCGTTTGCCTGGTTTCTGGGGACAATTAAACGATGCTTTACGATATGACTGCCGATACGCACCCCACATTCTTTCACACCACCAACTAGTAGACTGTCCTCCAACTGTCCTGATCACCATGGAGGTCGGTTATAAGTTTTTTTTTTCTGCGCGAGCAATCAACGAAATAGCTGCCCCTGTATCGACCAAGCACTGTTCTATCTCTCCGTCAACTTCAACCCTTGTATGTACGGCCCCTTCTCAATCGCTCCCGTTACTAGTTGACCCGCCCAACAAATTACGTCTGCCTTTATGCGCGATCGTTGCAAATTAGGAGGCTGGATTTTTTTCACCGTGTCGCAGCTGAACTGGCAGTCATCAACGTAGAAAGTGTTCTTCGTAATCGTTGATGTCGACCGGGGAAACTCATCGACGCAATGTTCTGCCGTCCAGTAGAGTGCGAAACTAACTTAACTGGAAGATGTCGCCTGAAATGGTAGACTGTCATGCAAAATACAGCCAGTTCTTGCGAAAAATGTTCATAGGGATACTACAAAAATAGTAGATAGTCTCTGTCCTTTGCAGGGATCTTGATTTAGTGAAACATGGTTTCATTGTCAGCCGCCACTATAGTACGTCCCACCCCAAATCTCACTAGGACAGACCAAATTTTGGCAAGATCGAGTACCTTCAACAATTGTTAATTGCTGATGAATGTTTACACAGTCGAGTACGACTCGGACCTGTTCTGGCTTGTTCGACTGCGTAACGGCGTGGTGAGGGCTAAACCAGGAACTCTTCATACTATCTAGTCTCTCGAGTCCAATGGATTCGATAAACCTTTCCGATGAATCATTCTTGGCTTTTGTAGTATATAGCTCGTGTACTGTGATATCTTTCTTAAACTTACTCCGAACTGATATCAATATCGGATAACCGGCTGGATAGTTAGTAGACAATGTCGGACTACTATACTTTCACAGCAGGCTAGTCTCATAATGCAGGCAGCGTTTCACGATGGATGATCCC
>LOND01028912.1:45142-58342 GCA_014220965.1 Paragonimus kellicotti
ACAAGGGATTTAACTACTAAAAATAACTACGTCTATATTCAAACATTCAACATCAAGGTGTCTACACCTTACAGACAAACAACCAAGCTGTAGATGAAAGTAAAGGCTTCATCAGCTGGACAACTTCCTTACGGCTTTCACTGTTCCGTGTCATCAAATTCATTCACTTCACAGACAACTCGGCCAAAAAACGACAACATTCACGCCACTGAACGCGATCAGTCGTCACCTCACTTAACGTCTCCAGCCACCGACGCAGTGACTCCCGAGGATCCCAGCCCGGGAGACGAACCCGGTCTACAGTGGCCAACGTCTTCGGGGACGATTTCATTTCTATACGCCGGGTCATCATCTGTCCACCTCGCACATGACGTCAGTCGGTCGCAGCGTCGACAAACAGTGCTGGGTGTGGTAGACGACTAGCTGCCGGCCTTAGTACATGATCTAGCCGCACAAGTTGAAACAAGTGAGCCACGGCCTCTACTAACGCCTCCCCACTTTCTTTGAAAAGTGTTGGCACGCGATCATCTGGTTCAACAGCCGTATTACGTTTGAGATTTGGGATGCAGTTGTGGACCTCGGTCTCAGTGAGGTGGTTCCAAATCTACCGACCAGGGTGCTACATCACAAGTCTGTGGCGGCAACGCAATAGAAGCAGCAGGCCAACTAAATTGACCCTCAAAGTGTTCTGCCCAACGCTCTAACCTTCTGGACTTAGTAAAAGATGAGTGTGGCATCTGCCTCGCTGAAAGTTTCACTGACAGACGGTCGCCTGGGACCATTAGCCCGAATCAGCTTAAAGAGTTTGTCGGTGTTCTCTGAAGCAAAAGCGATCTCCATTTCCTTAACTTTTTCCACTAACCAAGCCTCACGATCAGCCTTTAGACTACGTTTCAGTTTCCTACGGATATCTCTTCTAGACTTGTTGTGTGAACTACCAGGAGGAACCTTCCGTCTGGCTTCTAACAACTCCAGGGATTTCTCTGAAATCCATGTTTGTTTAGCCCATGTACCCCTGTGCCGCATGCTACAGTACCTGCTTTCTGAATGGCCTGTGAGATTTGAGTCCAGCAGCTATTAGGATCTTCGGAGTGAGTACCACTAAGGCAGCTTTCTAAGCTGGTTTGGTAATTATGCCTTACCGATGGTAAAGCCAGTTTCTCAACAGCTAATCGTTGCTGTCGGTGGGGTCGTTGCCCAGCAAAAGTAAGAACAAAACGACAACGTACCAACGCATGATCTGAATCCAAGTACGTGCTCCAATAAGAACGACAGTCTTGAATGGAACCCCGCCACCTATAACTAACGGCTATGTGGTCTATCTGAGACCAGGCCTGATTCGGAGAAGGCGGTCGCCAAGTATAGCATTGACGTGCACGATGCCTAAAACCAGTACTGGCTAAAAATAGCTGCATTGCTCACGCGACGGGCTGCAGCAAATCGGTCCGCATATGTGACAGACCGGACGTGAATTCCCAAGCTGCCACCGTAGATGAGATATTCGGCAAACAACCAATGCAGGGCCGACCTGGGCTTCAATATTCTTCGGCCAGAACGACTATATCAGAGCCACCTGTCGACCGAAGAAGAGCGACCAGATCCGAATTAAAGGCTACCTTGACGCCGATGTCACTACAGTCAGTATGAGCGTAAGCAGACAACAACGACAAATGTTCTGCAGGTGTTTTCCGTCTAAAGGCTTGGCTTTTCAACAGAGACCTGCCCAAGCACACGCACAAGCTCTACTTTGGAACAGGAATCAAATCTACTAATGCGGCTGCGGCCATCGTGCTTTGGACTACACCTACTCCAGCCTGACCTGTAACGGCGGCTGTGGAATCACCCGAAGTGTATAACCGGCACCGGATAGACAATGCGGGTGCTGTTAGTTCCATACGTTGACTACTGTCCTGGATTCTAGTTTCCGATATACTGCAGACTTCGACATGTAACGAGTCTAACTTTCGTGTGAGAGCGGTCTGTTGTTTATAGCGGGGAGAGAAGCAACTAACCCGAGGTTGAGAGAGTTGCAGGTCATCATGACTAATTCATTCGCGGTTTCAGTTGGAATGAGACTCATCAGATTACTGGAACAAAACGACGTTGACCTCAAGAATGCCCCTGATTTGACCCGACAGCTCGAGCTCACCTAATAACGGTCTTTCGGCAACGAGTTATGGTGAAACCGCTATGTGTTCCGCTGTTTATCGAGAATGTTTCCATCTGAAAACAATTAGAAACCCCTCCCCACAAGCTGGAAACCAAGTTTCTGGCGAAAGCCGCCAAGCTTTCGTTTTCGTGCTAAATTTGTTGTGGGCAAATATAAATATCAAGAGTAAATTATTCATTACTTGCTGGTGACCGCAAAGAGCGACGCTCAGACTGCAAAGTCCTTTGTCGCACGAACTCCCGTACAGGTTATGTTAAAACATAGGACCACGAAAACGTACGCTCATGTGCACGGCTGACGTGCATTCACACACATTGAGTAGCAGTACGTTGTCATTCGCCCTGGTGGCACTTTCCCATAGCGCGTACACACTATTCCGATAGTCGCTTCTGGTCCGTCGTCTTCCTGGCGTTGAGGCTTGCCCTTTGTTCCCGAATGTCGCTTGTGAGTAGTATACTACTCACAACGAAACTGCCTGTTATACAACCCTCTTCTCTCTTCTTTGAATTCTCTGCATTTGCTGACGAATCCTCTCCGAAAAGACGCAGTTCGTTTTGCCTTGTCCGGCTCACTGATTCCTCTCCTTGGTTCGGCCGCGCGGCATTTAAGGTGCAACTTTCGGCTAAAACTCACTTGCCGTGCACTTGTTTTTGTCCTTGTTGCGGTCTCTCTTGATTCGTATGTTATACTGGGGGGGACCCCGTTTGGTGGGAAAACGAATTACCCAAAGTTACGGGACCTGTTTCCATTTAGGGGCAAAAAAAAAGTTTTTCTTAGATTTTTTTACTTGCTCCTTTTTGGGCCGCTGGGGGCCCCCACCCCAAACTTTTGCCCGTTTGGGCCTTCTTTTGGGGGATTGAAATTCCCTCCCGGGGGGATTTATTTTTTTCACCTTGTTTTTTTTTCCTAGAGGTTTGAAACATCAGTTTTGCCAGAGGCATTTGGATGATCCCTTACGTACCAGTGCTTCTGTTTCCTCAACGGGCATTGCGAGACGACATCTGTTTGGTTTAGTAAACTACAATTCGCATATCCTTTCAAGGAAAGCACAAGCTACGTTTGGTTTACCACATATAGCGATAATACACCACTCCATTTCCTTTCCACTAACGTGATCTGGTAAGATCCAGTCGGGAAGGGTGCATGTTACGAACGGCTCCGTCAGATTTCCACTGCGTTGTTCGAGAGCCGGTTGCGGCTGTTGTACATTCATTCCTACTAGAACTTTGATTTTATGACCACGATTATCAGGAAGGTTGACATCGTACAGGTGCTCCCAGATCGCAAGCTGTTTTAAAGATGGCACTACTCTTTGGACTTAAGTCGTCTACTTCACCGACCGGGCTTGATTCATTTTTACCGCCATCTAACAGATACAAGTCAATCTCTGCTGAGGTTGGAAGAAAATGATATTTTTTTGCCATACAACGCTCAGCAAAGCCGATTCAGTCTGCAACCTTTGCTCTCGTGACTGCTTCGATGCGTAATACACACAACCTTTCATTCGAGGCAGTCGACCGCCGTCAGTTTATGCAAATATCTCGCAATTGCGAACGCTGATCCTTTCAATCATCATCATCACATTCTAAGATAGATAAAACGTACCTGCAGCCTTGTTCGCGTACTACATGAGTAGCCAACGATGCTGTGCGGTTTCCGCGGAAGTCCAGTGGTTCACTTTTATAAATATGATCACGTCTTCTGCCGGACTCGCCTGCATACATCGCTCATGTGGATGCTGTCTCCGCACAGTTGTCCGTGAATTTCTTAATAACGGGTTCTCGAGTGTAACGGACGCTCTTTCGAACCATCCCAGTTGCAGTGCATAAGGCATTCGTCTAACTGTCGCCGCCATAGTTACTGAAGCACTCAAATCCGCTTTGTATTGCATCTGGTGTAATGTGTTGAGACCATCTTTCATCTTTACTGCTAGTATGTAGACTGCGTCTCTATCATTTATTTTTGAGATCGAGCCGTTAATTGGTTGGTTAGTTTGCCCCCGAGCGATAAGGTGCGGACGAACAGACCTTATCTTAAGTACATTTGGAACAGGCTGCAATAAGGCGCAACTTTCGATGACTCCTCAAGCCTCACTATCGCGGTAATTAATCAAATAGTATGAGCGAGTCCCGGGATCTCGTACGTTTAATCTACTAGACTGAAACCCATGAATTAATAGCCCGCCTCTCATTAGGTTTCCGTTGAATCTAATTATTTCTCTTTTAGGGAGACTTGGTAGAGAGTTGTAAATGTGACGGAAGTTACTCGCGTCCTAATGGTCATTTGAGGATTTCCGTTGCTCATTAACGTAAGCCCGTAGCAGAACTTGATCGCATGAGCCGTTGCGCAACAGTCTAACGTCAAACGACAGCGCTACGGTCCCTTTACTTACAGTTCTCTTTATCAGATCACTGACGAATTTACAAACACTTGCATCAGTTGCCGAATAGTCATCATGGTCGTTCTGCTTTTCTGCACGAAGTAGCTGCGATTGGCCATGGAACTTCTACATTTCTAGGGCTTTCTCAGCTTGGCACTGTAATGTGGGTCTTGAAATAAACTCCTCTACTTCTTTTGTGTGCAGTTCGGCCGCAGCCAGCCTGCCATTTTATATATTTTCGTCATTAGCGTTATTTCGAACGACGCTAACAGAACAGCTCGGGTCGTTTGCCGTCCATCCTGCGTAAATGTAATCGTGGACTTCGAATAGACCTAGAAATAGTACCTGAATTGGTACCTCTCGTGTAAGTGATAAGACGTCATACTGGTTGCAGTAGACAGCTGTTCTTCATAAGACAAGGGTTCGAATTTATAGATGTACACTAGTTTCAAAGAAATCAGAATCTGTCGTTGACCGATATCAGTGGCACGTCACAAGCTGTAATCTGATTAGTGCAGTACGGAACAGCGGACTTGGCGAATAACGAAAGGTGTAACGTTGCACTCTTCGTATAATCCTGACGTTGTATCTCAAAGCGGCGTTGTATTACTGTTGTGTCGGGGGTATTAGTGAGTGGCGAATCGAATTGATATTCACCACTGGCAGACCCACATTAGATCAACCAGATGCTCAGAATATACGTTCTTTACTTTTTCCGTTCTAAGATATCTCTGTATCGTTTCCGCGTCTCGATCTCAATTTAGGATGTCCAAACGGGCTTTTCTGGTTTTCAGCGGCGGTCGCACAATTAATGTACACATGAGTAGGCTGACAGACAGATTGGTTGGCTCCTACAGAATGACAGAACACGAATTTTCTGAGGGTAGGTGGTGTAAACAAAGCTAGCTCCACTGGGCCCAGATAAACACGTACGTGTTGAGCAATGAACGCGTGTATTCGTACGACACAGAACCCACACAAACAACACCTCTGGTAAACCGGCCTCCTGTCTGTAGGTACATGAGTGATTCAAATTTGCCAGTCGGTAGTTTTTAGTGAACCGGCCAAGCAATGCGCAATAGAAACCCACTATTGGATGCACACCATCTGTCCGCCATGTTTTACCGTTATTTTCTGAGAGGTATTTGCCAAAGAATCTAACTAGCAATCAGCCCTAATTAGTTTCAGCAGTCCCCTCAGTGTTCTTTCTATTGACCTGTTCTGTAAGGGTTTTTGTGTACCACGCTGTGCTCCCGGGAACGCGTAACTCTGTGATATTCCTGCTACACAACCTTTGAACTCAAGCGTATTGCATAGTTCACCAACTCATCATGAATATATATATATATATATATATATATATATATATCAGTGGTTAAGGGTAGAAAGATTTATGTATATACATACTGTTATCAAACTTGGTGCTACAGCGGTAATGATAAACAGTTGAAGTAAACATTCTTTCACGACCAAGTGTACAAATGCTTTAAGGGTGCAACAAAAACACATGATAAATTGTCCAGCTGACGGGCGATGAGATGTGTAGCACACTGTTGAGTAATGTGAGCAAATATGGTACACTGCTAATTGTGTCCACCGAGGGAGCAGACGGAAACCGCCTTCTGTGTTGTCAGTTGTTGGGCTCGTTCAGTTGCACGCATGAGACAACGTCCGTGAGTTACCGACGGCATGGTTAGGAAGCGAATATTTGGTAATGAGGTCTGATGTGTTCATTCGGGTATATTGATTTACTTGGTTGGACCATGTGTTGCTTATGCCAATTTTTCGTCCCTCATATCGAGAACTCTACCGTTTCCACAGGCCATGTGTGTAAGTTCCCAGATGAACAAGCGTTGGTTTAGCATTGTGTACTGAAGTTAGTTACTAGTATGTTTGTGCCCTTTTTTTTCGTGTAACTCTTCTAACCTTATTTTTCCTTAATCGGAAGACATCAGTACCGCGACTTCGACTTCCTAAGCACTCCTATACGCGACCAGTAACGTGCCGTACAATCGTGCGTGCGCATTTGCTTTTTGTCAGCTACTCCACTTTGGCCTATGTGACAATGTTACATCTGGTAGGAATGTAGTCCTAGTTGGCGTCTCCCTCCGACTCGATGTAGTGAATCAGACTGACTACCAGTTCAAGGCATAGCGCAACTTTATAATACCTCGCTCGTTCATCGATATCTTTTAAGAATATGATCGGTCTCGTTAATAAAATGATTGTGGTTTTTGCGGATGATCGGTGTCCAATTTTTGATTTCAGTCAAGTTATCTCAATTGGGACGCAACCCGAACTCCGGGACTTATTTTACATCATTTAGCTTGCACTTCTCACGTATATATGAATACAATTCATGTATTTGTCTCTTATCATTTCAAATTTACTTACTATCAAAATCGGTGTCGTTTTTTTGTCCTGAGCACGATAATGTTTTGAACGTCACTTTTGTCTCTGTTTGGATCCGCCGCTCGCACGCTACAGTAAAGTTGAGTGCTATATATGGAATGTTACTGTCGTACATTTATGGTATATACAATAGCTCTTTAACATTCTTGGTTTGTACTGAAGGCTTCAAATGGGGCTATCCAAAATTTTTATGTAGTCGAGTTGTAGAAGAGAATTTGGTCATCAGATAAATGCGTATTCCCTAATCATCAAGAGATAATTTGCAAAGTCCCAGTTTGAGTACTAAAGATGGCTTTGGTGTGAAATTTTTCCACCATAATGAAATGTTTCTGCACACTTTCTACTGCCGTTACTCCTACCTCGGTTGCCATTCATCCATTTCTCATTTTGCTGTCTGTATGTTTAATCTCGTGACCCGTGATTTCCTCTTCGTGGGTCTCTATTTTGCGTCTGGAGTTATTCACATATTCACGTATATTCAGAATGTCAGAGAACGTTTCACATTTTGTTCTGTTCTGTTTCCTGAAATAAAATATTTGTTTGTTTTTTGTTGTTGTCGGCTTGCTTACGGATCTACATGTCATATTGTTGCACATGTGATCGTTCCCTATTTTGTTAAGCTGCCGCCTCTGGGTTGTAGTTATCATTGCGTTACTCACACATTGTCACATTTATATCTGTATACTCCTACCTACTTCTGTTTCAGTGATAATGGTAATCTTATTTTTTATTACGCCGTAGCCTTTTTGGATTCTGTGGCCTACGTCATTTGCTTAGAAGGTTTGGGTTCGTCACAATTTGCGAATGCTTTGTTTGCCCATTTATCGAGACCTCCAAAACATGGATCCTTCGCTCATCAGTTCCTGCGTAATGTGAATTTAAGCAGTGTTCTTCACTGGGGAAATGTATCGGTGAGTAACATCACATTTTTTCAAATTTCTTCTATGGTAAACGGATTATTACATCACGACCGAAAAATGTTGTGCGCACAATGTAGCCATTTTCATTTTGGAAAAAGGTACCATGGATGGATAATGTTGCTTTTCTTAAGGACTTGTTTAAGATCGGCCGGCTCGGTTCGATTCACATCCAAAAATGTCATTGTAGTGCTACCCCAAACGACTGAATACGGTTAATTAATCGTTATTCAGCTTCCAGGCTACTGTAAAGTGTGTTACTGTACGGTTTGCGATCCATTATAAAAACGACAAGCCAGGTTTACTCTTGAGCTTATATCGTTGAAACTGAATAACTACTCCGATCAGCGCCTGTTGAAATACCGATGAAAATGGGTTTCCTTCTGAATTTAACAAAGTTACTTGTTTTTAATTGGGTACCGAAAATATACCCTGTAGCTGGTGTTTACCAAAAAGCCGCGTCATTTTCGTAAACGTCAAGTGAGCGATACTCTTTGTGAACTTCTTAAAGCGGATTTTCAACTTTTCACATTTTCACGTATCCAGCCACTTAAACGTTATTAAAGCAATGTTTCGTTCACCCGAAGATAGTAATAACAACGATATTCCTGGACCGTATAGTGGCCATCCGTAACCGTTGTCGTTGAACAATGCTTTTGATTCCGTTTCCCCATGGTTGGTGTAGAAGCCGCCTAATCAGAGAATAGCTGGGTAGCAGATAAAACACCTTGAATGTATTAATCGGTTAAAACGAGTAACCCTTTTGGGAATGGGGGAAAATTGTTTGCTGTCCTGCTAAAGTTATTGCACCATTCGATATCAACGACGAGTGCCCTGACGACAGAGTTGAATCCACATTGCGTCTTCATGCCTTGTCAGGTTTTGTTGCTTATTTTGTGTCCCGGTAGAATGTGTACGTACATCGAACCTAAATCGTTTGACTCGCATCTGACGAGCTTTCAGTTGGATTTAGCCAATGGGATTAGTTTCTATTTAACAATTGGTCATCTCGTCTAAACTTTTTTTATACGAAAATAGCGTTCTCGCGGGCCTTTCTACATGCCTCTGGCAAACAGTGCGCTCCACACGGTAATCGACGTGACTTTACTTCGGGTGACTGTCTCCAATATGTGCATGCAGCCACTTTTCTTGTAGGTTAATGACACTCAAAGTAAGCTATTCAGGAGGCTAGCCAATACTAGTCAGTTTAACTACTATTGAGCACTTTTGGGCACGCTCAAACATTTTCTTCCAGCATGCATTTCTCCATCCAATGCGATATTGTCCCTTGATTTTCCGTTGAATTCCATAAATTTGCAACCATTTTCATGCTCAACGGGTGCACTATTTGCGTGTAAGATACCTATAAAGTTCGGTAGGATTGTTTGATATCTGTGTTCCTCATCTTTTTGATGAGTGACTCTGACGGGATTACCTCAATGATCGCAGAGCAGTGAGATTTTGTGGATGAGATCGGCAGTAGCATGTTTTCGCCTATCCACCCTGCTGTATGCAGCAGATAGGGCGACCCGGTTTATACTGCGAGACGGCCGATGCAGTATGGATTTATTGTTGTTGTGAATATTCATGGTTGTGTGTGGGCTGAGATACTGCCAGGACGCCAGACCTAAAGGATAGAACGCTGGGCTCTTCATCTAAAACATTTGACTCAAAAGCCTATACTGCATAGTAGCAGAAAAAGAGACAGTGAAGTGAAACTAGTACTTTTTCAGACAAAAGTACTTTCTTCCATCCCCCCGCCTGAAGCGTCGGAAGATTGTAGTTCGCCAGACCTCTACTCATTGTCTAACTTGGCATGAGTGCCTCTGTCGGCATGTTCTTCACACCGTCCAGTTTAGCCGATTAGGTAGAGATGCACAAGCAGTCACATCACTTTCTGTCTTTTTGTGACGGACTTTGTTTCATTTTCCGTACCAGTTTGTCATTCTTCATATCGGTAACTTTTTGGACACAACTGGGTGTTGTGATCAGCTAAAAACTGAAGGAGTCATGGCCTGAGCCCTTTTATAAGAATTCAAGAACGTCGCCGAATGGGCTAGTGTCAAGATCAGCCGCGTGAAACGAGCTGTCCGGCGGACGCGTGTGAAGGACAGGCCAATTGTGGTTCTAAATGCGGCACGAAGCTAGTGTCAACTGCCACGAAGAAAGCCCTGGTGGCTCAATTCAACAAACTGGGGCTTTACCTATTAGGGGTGGGTGGGTTCAAAGCTGCCCTGATTGTGAAGGCAGCAGGATGTATGGTACTTGCACTTACTCCCTAAAGCTTGCTTCACAGGACGTTTTTTCAGTTGGACTCAGTTTTAAAGGGACAACTGTTGACGGCTCGGTTCATCGGTCGATAGAGCTATGGTAAGTCAAATGCAGAGTTGCAATGTACCGTGGTGTGAGGGTCGCTTAGTGCCGCGAATGACGAATGTTGCTCACAACTGATAAATTTCATCGTCATCTTGAGCATGAAGGTCGTTTACCAATGGATAATGCAGACCGTATAAATCTCGTCTACTTCAAGGGAGAACTTGGAATAGTTTTCATTACTCTTCGACTTTGTTGGTGAACTACGCGGACAGATTCTACGTGGATTTTGACGAAGTGTTCTCGTTCGGTTTTGTTAACAAATAATTTTGACAAGCTGTAGCTGTCAAAACCATTCACGGTGGTCGATCTGTGGTTAGGTTGTTGACAAGTTGCAACTAAACCAGAAAGCTGAAAGTAAAGGGCCTCTCAGTAAGAACACAATATCCATTTCCGAGTATGCCGTTTTCTCTCTCAGGAACGTTCTTTGCGTCCCTGCTCTTGTTGATAAAATTGCTAAACGACTGGCTATACCTGTAGCCGATTTTGTGAGTTCAGGCACCGGTGAAATGACTGTCACGCTTGTTGGATCAGTATTTTCGTGTACAAACTGACCACAAACAATGGATGTCATGAATAACGTGGGATACGTTAGGAAAACCGGCACGCTGGACACCTCATTTACGTTGGCAAAATTTCGAAATCAACCATGTGCCAAAATAAAAATTCTGGATTATGGACTGATTACCACGGATCTTTTGGGAGAGTGAATCTCTCCATTATTTGGGTTTGGTGGGATTTTCATGAATTCACATCGTCAGGTTTGAGGCCTCCGTACGATTACGGGTAAGTTATTGAGTGCAAAAAATACCCCATTCGCAGCGGAAACGACGGGGAACAAAACTACGCTGGGATCCCGGGCTAATTTCTGGCACCACGCTATTTCCATGTAGTTTGAAAACATTGGTAGTGAAAAGCCACGAGATGGTACATACCGACCGTTTCAAAGCATAAGATCTTTCGAATCAATGACTTATTGGCCGGGGATGAAAAACGATGTAATATTGCCCTTCTCGGCACGTCGATTATACCACCTGTCGGATGGAGACAGCGAAAGCACTCATCATCCTACACTCTTAATTCTAGTGTCAGAACTTGAATGAGTGTTCCCGGTAGATGTCATCGAACACTTCTCCTGGTGAGTAGAATCATTACAACATCGTTGTGACAGATTAACATTCTAAATGGGTCAAAACAGCGGACGTCCGTGACCATAAGGCCACGACAGCCAATGGGTCGGTAATGATCCGTATTGTAGCATGTCACTGTGGCCACATCTAACCCTGCATTATGAGACTAGCCTGCTGTGAAAATATAGTAGTCCGACATTGTCTACTAACTATCCAGCCGGTTATCAGATATTGATATCAGTTCGGAGTAAGTTTAAGAAAGATATCACAGTACACGAGCTATATACTACAAATGCAAAGGATGATTCATCGGAAAGGTTTATCGAATCCATTGGACTCGAGAGACTAGATAGTATGAAGAGTTCCTGGTTTAGCCCTCACCACGCCGTTACGCAGTCGAACAAGCCAGAACAGGTCCGAGTCGTACTCGACTGTGTAAACATTCATCAGCAATTAACAATTGTTGAAGGTACTCGATCTTGCCAAAATTTGGTCTGTCCTAGTGAGATTTGGGGTGGGACGTACTATAGTGGCGGCTGACAATGAAACCATGTTTCACTAAATCAAGATCCCTGCAAAGGACAGAGACTATCTACTATTTTTGTAGTATCCCTATGAACATTTTTCGCAAGAACTGGCTGTATTTTGCATGACAGTCTACCATTTCAGGCGACATCTTCCAGTTAAGTTAGTTTCGCACTCTACTGGACGGCAGAACATTGCGTCGATGAGTTTCCCCGGTCGACATCAACGATTACGAAGAACACTTTCTACGTTGATGACTGCCAGTTCAGCTGCGACACGGTGAAAAAAATCCAGCCTCCTAATTTGCAACGATCGCGCATAAAGGCAGACGTAATTTGTTGGGCGGGTCAACTAGTAACGGGAACGGGAGCGATTGAGAAGAGGGCCGTACATACAAGGGTGGAAGTTGACGGAGAGATAGAACAGTGCTTGGTCGATGCAGGAGCAGCTATTTCGTTGATTGCTCGGGCAGGGAAGAAAAACTTATAACCGACCTCCATGGTGATCAGGACAGTTGGAGGACAGTCTACTAGTTGGTGGTGTGAAAGAATGTGGGGTACGTATCGGCAGTCATATCGTAAAGCATCGTTTAATTGTCCCCAGAAACCAGGCAAACGATCCTTGGGGCCGATTTCCTCACTGCAACAGATCCCGTGATTGAATTGAAGCTCAAAAAGTTGTCAACCGGATATGGCTCCGTGACACTCACAGGACAGCAGCAGGATAGCGTCAACCAAGTATGCACGGCTAAAACCCTTATTTGCACAGCCCCCTTGCTCCAGTCTACAGTCGAGAAATTTGCGGAGGTATTTACGAAAGACGATGATCCGTATGGATTATGCAACTGGATTACACATGAAATACCAACAACGGGAACATTTCGACCTCACGGACCCCGCAGGATACCGGTTCATCTTGAAGAGGAATTGAAAAGGCAAATACAGAACATGCGATAAGGTGTTATGAAGAAAAGCCAACTTCCCTGTCTTTCTGGTGAAGAAGTCCAATGGATGGTACCATTTTCGTGTTGATTTTGGACGGCTGAATGAGGCAACACAGAACACAGTTGTGCCAATACCGTCCGTCGCTGATATTTTTGATAAGCTGCAACAGGCGAAGTTGTTCACGGTGTTGGACTTACGCTCCGGATACTAACAGGTACCAATCAAACCTATGGATCCTGAGAAAACAGCATTCGCGGTGGGCGAAAAACAGTACCAATTCAAGCGCATGCCGTTTGGCTTATCCGGGGCACCGTTCACATTTCGCTGCCTGATGGGTTCAGTTGGTAAA